>KK351195.1:349623-398997 GCA_000671755.1 Glossina brevipalpis
CGTACTTCTTCCTGAAAGAAATAACCCATAAACTAACTTTACGTTAAATTATAAAAGCGACCAACTAAGCACGGAGTGTCCGTAAAATAGACAAAGACACATCTTAGAGAAGATCTTCAGCAAGTGCGAGAAGGAAATGTGCTCAAAAACTCAATTTTGTTTTCTAAACTTGCGAACATATTTAATATATTTATGCTGTTATCTGTTAATTGTGGTGGCGGCTGGCAGCCGCGCCGTGAACGGTTTAAAATGTTATTGCAACCCCAAGGAATGCGACGTTATACGTTCGTTGGATTGTCCAGGCAAGGGAATGATGCTGTGGGATATAGAATAAAAAATAAATCAAAAATAAAGTCACTAGGTGCTCAACTCAAACTCATTAAACTGAAAGTCTTTAGGATGAATACTGGCGATTTTACTACATTTGTTGAGACTCTGAAAAGTACTAGTATCTTGAAACCAAATTAAAGTTACTTACAAAACATATAAGTTTTTAGAGCCTATAATAATCCGGAAGCTATAGACTCATGAAGGGAGACAGCTGATTTTCCATCTCTCAATTTTGCTTTGTTATTGGTTTCACGAATGACTTATTTTTTATTCATATTGATTTTGATTTTTTTATTGCACCATAATTCATATATTTTTTCCATACCAAATATCGAAAGACGGGCTGTACGAAATTTGACTTTCGATTTGTAATATTCAGTGAATATTAGACATAAAATAACAGAGGTAAAAAGAGCTGAATGTACCGAGACATAAGGGTACATTAAGTTTGTTAGTATGTTTTCAACATCCAGAAGGCCTCACAAAGTATACTTAATTTTGATCAGATCAATTCGGAATCGATTTAAGCATGTCCGCGTATACGTTTGTCTGTGTGTCCATCTGTCCGTCCTGGCGTTAAAAATTAACAAGTGGGCTTCAAATTTGGCAGAAGCATTGGAAGTTCACGTATGCAGGTTAGTATTAAAAATGGGCTAAATCTGTCAAAAGATACGCCCAGGACAATGTAAACAGAGATCAGCTCTGCCTTTAAGAAAAAAAGAGGAGGGTTTTTTCCTTATTACTAATATAAACCCTATCGACTAAATCTATGAATCTTTCCAGTGTCGATAAAAAAACGGAAAGAATCGATCAAGGTCACTTGATACAACAGAGTATAGTTGAATTTATTTTAATTTAATCGTGAAAAACTCTCTAACAATAAGAAATGATTTTCAGAAACTCCATAAAATACATATACTCTTGATCTGTACTAAATTCGGAACGTGTCTGTCTGCCTAATTGTACAAGGACTGCGGTAACCATTTTCCCGATAGCAAAAATTAAAGTATTTGGATAAAATTTGCAAGAATACTGCAAATACTTTTACATACTTTGGTATTGAAAATGGTCCGAATCGATTACAAGTCACGCCTACAGTATAAAATAAGTTGAAAACACCTCTGTTTTTTGGGTGCTTTACGCACTGCTCATAGAAAACACATTAGAAGTTTCTACGGCATTTCATAAAAATATCTGTTACACACGCCCACCTATAAAGAATTAAATGTTTTTACGTTTTTTAAAGAAAAAGTGATGGGTATAAGAAATTTGGCACAGTTGAATGTAATTTTCTTTCTTGTTTTCGTTATATTTGCTTATTATCCATAGGTGATGGGTATAGAAATTTGAATTCTAAGCGAATCCTAACTAAGTTTTTTTATTTCATACAGAAATATATTTTTATCATTTTATTAGTTCTTTACATAAAAAATTTTGTTAAAAAAAATTCAACTTTTTAAGATTTTTTTTCCTCATGTATGAAAATTCTATTCGTAATTACACATAATTCCTTGCATTATATCAACATATTCTCTTATTATTATATATCCTTTCGCTATTTTGCATTTTACTTTATTTAACAATGTAATCAAATTAAGCTCAACTTCTATTTCTGTATAAGCGAACGACGTTAAACTACATCCATAATTTCGTTTGTAAAACAAAAACTTCGCCAGTATGTAAGGAGGGACATTCTTCGCAGCTAAGTTTTTTTTTCATAATTGTGTTCTATTTTCACTTATTTCTGTTGAGGTATCACCTTTATAGGTTGTTCCAATTGATTTTGATTTTCTAATTTGTCAAAGTCTACTAACGCAAAAGTGCTTTGGCTCTTTAAAAATATTTGTAAGTTAATCAAATTTGTTGATAATATTCTCGGGCGTATGTATAAATACTGTCGGTACAATCGTGCTTGCAAAAAAAGTGAAAACTTTCAAAAAAAAAAAACACAAATTAGAGGAAATTTCAATTAGTAAAAATGAACTTTAGAATGAGGTTTGTGCTCTTTGTATTACGGCTCGATTCAGCTTACACTCTGCTTTTGTTCGTCCTTTATCAGAAATATTATTGAGTCGAAAGAAAGAAACTGAGCTCAACTAATAATTCCAAATAAATTTTCTTTTCTAATGACATGTTTCTTAGTCAACGTTCCCTTTATGTGTGTAAACACGAGAATAGTCGGTCACAAGTCTGATTCATGTACAGACATGGGAATGGGCTTGAAAATAATTTGCGGTATTATTTCTTCAGATTTATGTAAACGAATCATCGTTCAATGGAGCAAAATATTCATTTCTTTTTGCTACTTCTTATTGCGAGTGGTGTATTTACCTTTGCATTTCATGGAAACTAACGTTAGTTTCTACTTAGCAACCGTAACTTAATTAGGAGATAAAGTAGAGTACAGTACAGTTGTTGTGGCTGAGAATGTATAAAAGTCTTATTTGCATTTATTGTTTGAAAAAGGAAAAAAATAAAAATAATAATTATAAATAACTCTTAATGTATACGTGAGAAAGGTGTCCATACTTGTAATGTTGTAATTTGGAAATTATTGAAGGTTTATAAGAAAATTAAATTGATATTAAATGTACACAATAGCATGCACAACTTACCCTGTAAATTACTTACACATAATGCAAGTAAAGCTCTCAATTTACACCTATTGTTAGTTGTGCATGTATAGATAATTATCTAATATTTTATATTCTATTACATATGGCACATTCTTATTAAAATCGACCATATTACAAAAATTTATCTACTTTTATTATTTAAAAGATTTTGGAGATGCAATGGATCAGAAAGTTACCAATATAAGGGTACTTGTATTGCTATAAAGATGACATTCCGTTTCCATGATGTTCGACTTAATTTTCTTGAAGAACAGAAGTATCGACAAGTTTCAATTTCATTTACTTTTCTTCTTCTATTTAACAGATGAACCCCAACAAACAGAATTTACGGTACTCCATGTTGTTCTCGTTTAAACTGAAAAAATGTAACCACAGCTATAGAACAAATTAAATTAAATTGGGATTAAAATGCATTAAATTGTGAAACAGTCAGAAGGTGATTTGCGAGATTTCATGTAAAAAATTTTAATCTTGAAGATCATGAAAGTCCTGAAGCTTCGCGAAAGGTGTTGGATGAAGAAATCAAAACTTATTAGACAAAATTCCAGTATCAACTTAAAAAAACTTTCCGTAGAGTTTGAAATAAGTTAATACAAACAATTTCAGTTTTTTTGCTTGTAGTGGAAAAAAAGGAAAGAAATTGTATTCCTCGTAAATTGAGGAGAACAAAATTGAAGAGCTAAAATATGCTTATGCTTGCTAAATCGCTATAAAAGTAACGATTATCATTATCAAATTATTATAGGCGATAAAAAATGGAGCGCGTATGCAGCAATCCTAAATGAAAGAAAGCATTTCTTGCAAAGCCAAATATGCATGACCATATACTATGTTACAGTACGTTTGTTGGGATTGAAAACAAATCATCTGTAGCAACTAAATAAAGCCTGTTGAAATTGTTAAATCTGAACGAGATCAAGCCCAACTAGACGAACTAGGTGAAGTTCTTGAGAAAAAGAAAGAACATTTACAGGCGAAGAAACTTAAAAAATGATTTTGCTTTATGACAAAACAACCAAGAAAATTATGTGTAACTTGGACTTGGGTAACTACTCTCGCATGCGAATTATGCTCCATATATAGCTTCTTCAAATCGATCATATTTAACAAAAATTAGCGATTCACACAATTTGAAGATGTGCGAAAATGCATCAGTAATTTACATAATGAGTTTAAAAGAAGAGCTTACTGAAGGTGAGTATTTCAATTATTAAATAATTTTTAAATAAACTTGAATTGAAAAAATACACCTGATGTTGTTGTGAGGGATATAAAATCTTATCCAATGTCGTCACATGTTTTACAATAGTTCTAAGAGTATCTGTTTAGTCGATTTATATAGGAATATGCCATAAGCGAATTTTTGTGTATATATATGTATGTACACGTTTGCAGATGTATGTGTACTTAAGAGTATCATACGCATATATAAACACGCAATTGGATCTTCTCGTCCTAATGCCTAATATATATATATATATAATGCAACTCAATTTAGTTGATTCTATCTTATGTATAAATGTATATACATATATATGAATGTATAATGTACAATTGTGTGTCAAATTACATTTCTAATTACATATATTTATGAACTAGTTAAGACAGCTTTTTACCTCAATTATTTAACATCTGCGTGTGTATATTGTCTTCATGTGTGTGATTTGGTTAGAATTTAGTTATACCTACGTATGTAGTTTACATTCAAACTTTATAAAATCTGCAATAGCTGCAGCACTAAATGGTCATGTTTGCATTGCTAACCTAATAGCAATAAACATACATACGCTTGCCTATGTACGATTAAGGCGATGTGTGTTTATGTGCGCGTGTGTTCAAATACGTGTGGTTAGAATTGCATAGTAATTGCTAACATCGGTACAAGAAGTACCCAATATCAGCAGCAGCACTTGTAACAAAGCAAGAGCTATCTTTCTGTTTCGACCAATAGATGTGTACTTTGCTTTCCGTTTCTCTGACCGCGTATATGTGTTACCAATAAGTAATTTTATGTTCCGCTGCAAGTAGGCGATTGTAGGTATGTTATTATATAAAAAACACAAAACAAAAACAAACTGTGTAAATTACACGAATATTTTAGTTAAACACTTTTTTTTTTGATTTAATATTTTTTTTTGCTGCTTTTGTTGAAACACAACGTAGACAAAAAATCAAGAAGTTTTCAAAGGGTATCAGAACATACTCGAACTTATTTTTTAACGATTTGTTGTTTATACTTGAATTTTCCAAATTTCGCTTCACTGGGCTTTCTTTGTTTTTTTGTGGATTTATTAAATAATTTCGACAATTTTCGCTTAAAAGATCATGGTCTCCCGTCTGTGACTAAATTCAGTCATATTTTAATGTATGCTGATGACGTCTTCTTCATTTTTGATTGAGTAAGTTACGTTCTGAAGAAGGCAGAGCGTAAATGTGGTGAATCTTCCACCTTTCTGTGGTTCCAGCTATAAACGTGACGCATTGCGGCATGACTTGACGGCTAATAGGAGATTAAGGTTTTAACCAACGACGACAGCCGACCGGTATTTTTCGGATTGTAGGAGGAAAGCTTCGGGAGGTGCGCTTGCATTTTAGAAGACTTCTGTTCTAGATAGGTCGCCTACTGTTTAGGCTGTCTTAACGCTGAACGTGACCGCTCCTGCAGTTTTTCTGGGAGTATCGTGGTGATGGCGGGTGGAGCTCTGGTCAGAGGGAAATTCTCTACTATAACCAGTGAATGTTTGTTCTGGAACTCCGGGAATCAGTGGAATCCCCTCTATGCACAGCCTAATTATCTGAAAATAGTTCTGCGTTTTGGTGCGCCGTGAGATTAGATTTTCATAAGTAAGTGCTCACGTAAAACCCATCATAGATAACTGTCTTCTCATTTAATTCGGAATCACACTCTTATGAATATCAGTCTGATTTAGACAATTTGGTCACATAGCGTTAGTTAAATTTTATTAAATTAAACCTAAAAAAATGCAAGAAGCTCTCATTCTCAAGATGGAATTCAATTAATACTGAGTACTTCATCGATCCACAAAAATTAGGAAATTTAGCTTCATTCATGGATTTAAGAATAAGGAGACCATAGACTAAGTTTTAATCTGCACGTTGAGCTCCCCATAAATAAACCTAGATCATCACTATGCTTTATTAAAGGTTTGTCAAATGAGCTCGACGACAGTCTGCACATGAGTTTGGTGAGACCAATAAACGATGACTGCACCATACATTTGATTTCTTGGCTTTGAACAAATTAAAATTTGTTCATCTTCAGTTACTGATTTTACGGGCCAAGTTATCCGCTCGAAATATGTATAATGCAGCTCTAACGCCTATATTTGGACGAACGAGTTTTTGGACCATTTAAAGTATAATTTGATACTTATATGTACGTGTGAAGTATGCATAATAGGATATATAAGCAACAGATCGCTATATCTAGCAGTAGGTATTAAAACTTCTTACTTGTTTTCATTTAAGATTATTTTAGCATTTTAGCTATTAAGGAAGTTGACCTAATCAAGCCCAATTTGAAAGCAAAGAACCGAGGATACTTTATTACGACTTCTGCTGCCCAGAGATATTAGCTCAGAAGAAGAATTTAGACTTGCCCATTTAAAGTTTCATTGCCATAGACAAATTATAGCAAAGTAGAGTGCTTTGAAGGTTATTGTAGTTTATAGTTTACGTAGAAAGTAGATGTAAACAGATTCTTTGTAAAATTCATATTAAAAACACTTTTAAAGGTGTTGAAGTGTACATCAGATAGATTCTTATTACTTACTTAACAATATTGGAAAGATTTCTTAGCTTATGCCACTAATTCTTATTTTTACTCTTCTTTTTTTTTAGTTTCTATCCAATGATAAAAATTGCTTGCTTTGCAGATGATATATTTTAATTTTTAGTTGCTATTTTGTTTACTTTAACAACGATTTTCGGGCGACTCCCTTTAATTTTCGACGGTTTCCTTGTGTGTTTTTTAGTTATTTTAATTTATTTTTATTGTTATTGAAAACGAATGCGAGAATCAGCCAAGAGTTAACTAAAGCAAATGTGTAAAAAGGAAGAAGAAATTCTGAACACAAACAGTTTCAATTTAAGTAATGTTTCCATATGCATGCTATCATCCAGAGAGACCAACTGACACGCGAATAACCGCTTGTTACATGATGTGAGGCCGGTTGGTGCCTGCACAGAAATAAACAAGCCTTGGGAATGTAAAATTAAAAAAAAAGTAGTGAAAACTATACGTTCAAAGTTTAGAAATGTGCATTCACAGGCTGAATAATGCACTTGTTTGCTTTCAGAAAACATGCAAAACGTTTTTTATTCAAATTTTTTTGCGTCGGTTCCTTTTTTTTCAAACAAGCTCTTAAGCTCCAAGTGTACATATACAAGGCTAGTGTTTAAAATGATAAAAAGTATCTGCGTTATCCTGAAGCATGTGTGCGTTGAACTATGGCCCCTACTTCTGCCATAATAAAATACATCAAAAATACCACAAAAAAAGAGATCTATGTGTTATGAAATTTTAATTCAGAAAGAAGGCAAATGTACTTTGGCATAGTGGGAGTTATGCGTTTAAATCCGTAGATTTTTAAATTAACTGAATACAAATGCTGAAAAAAAATAAAAATAAAAATAATAAAGCAAAATTTTATAAACTTTATTATTTGATCTCGACACAAAGCGTCCTTGGGATAAAAGAAAGAAAAATTGCAATATTTATGAAACTATTTCTGAATGTTGGATTCTTTCTTAATTAACTGACAATCTTGCAGTGAAATTAATTAATGTCATGAATTATTGCATGTTTGAATTGCGTGAAACATTACCTTTCTTCCTTCTTACTAAGTACGTTCCAATTCGAAGTTCATGTCTTTTCATTCAATTGCACAAGAAGCGCTACTTTGCGAGACGGGTAAAAACATTCTTTTTCTTTGTTAATAAGTCTCTCTCTCTCTCTCTCTCTCTCTCTCTCTCTATCTTTCTCTCTGTCTCTCTCTCTGTCTCTTTACGTCTGCCTTTCGCTCTCGCTCTCAATTATATTTGCGGAGTTGATTGAAAAGTTCATAAAAAAATGAAAAAATGAGAAATAATACAATAAGTTTACAATTAAGGCAAAAGCGAAAGTTATGCCCATTATAAGGCGTATCATTAATTCCCACTGCATCAAATTAATATCTAAGAAGTAAGAAAATTATATTCGTCTGCACGAAATCTTTTATGTTCACCAGATGTTTTCTATTTTTATGCAATACCATGGAAATTTTTATTGTGTAGTCTATGAATAGTGTGCGAAACACCCCCAAAACACAAGAATTTTCAGCTTACTTTATACTGTAGACATAGCTAGTAAACGACTTGACCCATTTTCAAAAAAAGTTTCAGTTCCATCTTAATGGTTATCGCAGACATTACACAGGTAAGGAGACAGACAGATGGACAGACAGATAGACAGACGGATGGACACTTCTAGTTGGCTTCGACAATAGTCAAGTACATTCGTTTTACTTGTTTGGTTTAATACAAAGAGATATTTAGAAGCTCCTTTACTGTACTGTCACAAAACAGAAAACGTAAGTTCTGTTGATCGATCGCGGAATCTTTCCAGTCACATCTGTCTGTGTGTGTATTTTGAAATTAGCATTACTACTTGAGAACTTCTTCTATATTTGTTGAGTAGTCTTAGTCTTAATTTTGTTTTTTTTTTTTGTTTTCATAAGTTTTTCAGTTTTATGGCCTAATGGTCACAAATACAATTATTAAAAGATCAACAATTTTTACTCCTTTTTTCGACATTATGGACTTAGTATTTCGTTTTAACCTTTAAAGTTGAATGAATTTACCGAATTCGATAATCGTGAAGAATATTCTACTATCTGTTGTCATATTATTCTTATGAGAAATCCTGAAATTAGAAGTTCCGGAGATCTCATTTGGAACTTTTTATTACATGCTGTTATATTTTCGAGGAGTAGGAATGAATCGGGAATCAATTGTGAGTGTCGAAAAAATTAATTTTTAGGTATTGATCATAGATGTTTCTTATAGAAAGATATAAGTAGCGAAGCTGTGATGTAATAATAGATATTATTATTATAAAATAATATAATAATAAATTCATTTTTAAAAGAATCCATTGAATTAAAATCTGCTCAATTGGGGAAAGTTAAGAACCTGTAAACCAATCTGGTAAAATTAATTAATAGGTGAAGTGATACGGACTTATGAATAGGATGATCTCCTTGGAACGGTGATAGCAAGAGGATTCCCCTTGGATTTCCTACATGTAGTCAGTGAAAGCAACAGTTTTTTAGAGTTTGTAAAATAATCATTATTTCATGCTCGTGATGTTTGTAGCCGGTATATACAGTCAACTCTCCTATAGCGCGATGCTCTTTAATACAGTTGCCATATAATGCGGAGCCAAAATTGCAGCAACCTTCCTATAACGCAGTACGCAGTACACTCAATTTTATTTCTACTAATTATGTGTTTCTTACAGCGCGGTTTCCGTATAACACTATACGAGTTAATCGCGTTATGGAAGGATTGACTGTACATCATTGCAAAATCTTCACAAAATTTAATTGTTATTATTTTTATTATTTATAAAAACTTCTTTATGTACAGAAGCACCGTAAGTAAACATTGTATATAATATGCATAGGCCGCCGCGCCTTTTATAAGACGAATCTGATGCGGTAAGCAAGATGATTATCCCAAAAAGAGTATATATGGAAAAGGTAATACAAATATGACGGTTTTTAGCTCATCTAGTTACCATAGTGTTGGCAAGTTCTATGAAAATATGATTTTAGTTATGGCATATTCATATATGATCTCGTATATTCATATATGATATCGCATGTTTATAATTGATATCGTAGTTTCGTAGGTGGTATTGTGTATATTGTAATGTATGCACACCATAACGTGCATACATAATAACGTATGCACAGGGTAGTGTGCAAAACAAAAGAAAATAAAAATAAAACAAAATTAAAGAAACGGCACACTCCCGAAAAAGCTGAGTATGCATACTATATCCAATTGCACCGGCGCCCTAATAAAATTCTCATTAAATGTAACTTTGTAAAATAAGCACTTTGTAAATACTAGACGACTAAAAATCGTCGCAAAATTTATATATAAGCTGTGTAAATTTCCTTAATAAAACAATTGAAATTGTTCAGTTGTGCCGAGTTAATCTTGGATATAGTATGCATACTCAGCATTTTCGGGAATGTGGCGTTTCTTTAATTTTGTTTTATTTTTATTTTCTTTTGTTTTGCACACTACCCTGTGCATACATTATTATGTATGCACGTTATGGTATGCATACTTTACAATGTGTGTGTTATCTATCCGATATAATAATAGACAAAGTATATCGAATACTATGCACGTTTCAACGCAAGTTAAAAGTGATTGATAAAGAAATGCTGTCCAAACTGCGGATACAATTCCTTGCTTATTTTTCTTTACTATTGTTTTTTAAATTCTCTTTACAAAGCATCCTTAAAGTATACAATAGTTTTGTATATATAAGATAATAAAATCAATTAAATCTAAAATAAAGAACAAGACTTTCATTTCAGTAGTTTTATTTTATTTATTTATTTTTTTTTTGTTGTACTTTAAAATTCTTCGACGGCATGTGATAGCAAGTTTCAATTAATTCCACAAAAAGCCAGACTCTAATGCTTGATTATTGTTAAAATGCAAACATCAATCTTGTTGTTGCTTTATTGTTTTAAATATATGTACAGTTTACTCTGAAGGCTGATTATTTTAGTCCGATTTTAGTCAATTGATAGTAGTTGACGTTGTTCCGTTGTATTCATTGTGTTCGTCGTATTAGTTACTTTATTCTCGTTTATTTAACTTGTGTTTTAGGCGAATTTAAACATACGCATAAGCACATGTGTAACGATGCCATATCAAATCAAATATATGTACAAATATACGAAATGCTTAATCAAAGTGAAAAACAGAAATTGAATGATCGAGAGAGGCTGTAAATGGGAGATGAGTTTCAAGAGCGAAGAGATAGATGTTTGTATATCGAAAAAAAAAAAACAAATAAACAAATAAACAAACAAAATAGTGAATCAAATGGACAAGTAAACACAATTGTTTTTAGAGAGAAAAGTAAAACAGGAAAAATTCGTACTACAATCACATGCTGTATGTACGTGTATACACATATATGTACGTGTATGTGCGTTTATGCTGATAAGCGGGTTACTCTGATTCTTGTTAGAGTTCGCTAGAACCTAGGCACCCATAACAAAGCTTCCATTTGCTATTAAAAAAGGTTCACAGATGTTGACACACGAACACACATACACGCGCGCACACACACACACACATATATACTCGGATGGGATTGCCTCTTCGATTTAATGGTAAAACATGTTTACAAATGGACTTTATAAACATGAAACACATATCAGCAGGGCAGAGCACAAGCAAACAAAAAAAAAAGATTTTAAAATAAACGAAAACATGCGTATGTATATATATGCACACACACAAATTCACACGTGCGTATTTACAAACGTTAAAAGGATTACATTTACAATCAACTTGTGAAAAAATAAAGTAAAACCGAAAAAAAAGGCTTGAAATCATTTTAAAGCTAAGTGTTCCCATCTAAAATAGTTTCACTTTTTTATTTTACTTTTCGAGCCTTTAACATTTACGGGCTACCATTCATGTTCGTAGTACATAGGAGCAACAACAGTAATACTAACCACGAAGACAACAACGCTAGAATTGTTTTATGCATATTGTTGGCGAGACGCACGTATTGTTTTTATTGTTTGTTATCTCCACCGCCAAAGGCGCAAAGAGCATAAGTTAATGCAAATACAAAACAACCAGTTTACTCTGTCTGCGGAAATGAAATTTATGTTAATTTTTTTCAGGTTTTGTTTATTTTATAATTAACCTTATCATTAACAACGAAGTAAAATTTTTATGGCTATTGCGAAGAGTTTTTTTATAAACAAAATTTATTTCACTGCAGATGAAATAAACTTTAAATTAACGCGGCAACGAGCAATATTAGCTTCTGTTGTTAGTAAAGGTTCTTTCGATTTAACGTAGCTACGTTTGGACGCATATTGTATTATAGATTTGCGACAAAGGTGTAGTACGTGTGCCTGATGGTTGATAATAAAAAACAACAACAAGCAATAGTAAAATCAACAGCATCATAACGTTGCCTCAGTTCGATGTAGTCATTTTCTGCCTCTTTATAACATTCATATCAATGTGTCTATGTTCATGTTTGTATGCGTTTTTTTTTTTCAATCACATATACGGTATACGACAAAATTTTCACCACATAAATGTCAAACTGACTTTTGTATACGTAAATATATTTACATAGATCTGAGTGCACGAAGTTCTCAGTTGGTATATTAAGCAGAAGGCATACGTCTTTTTATTTTGACAAATATCAGATAGATATAAAAATTGATTTCTTAACTATAAGAGCGATAAAGCTTATATTCAGAGAGAGCCAAACTCTCAATTAACCGTTCATACCAAACATGTATTCCGTGTCCGTTCTTTCTTGAACCAACATAGCAAGTATTCGACATTGTTGTTAATGACATGATTAGTTTGCCTTCGCCTAAAGACTTGCTTTAACAAACCAAGTTTTCGATGATTTTTTTAAGTAGAAATTATTTCCATCATTGCATGATATAGCGCTCTATGGAACCAAGATATGACGTTGACACTAGAACGTTTTGAAAGTCACTAATCATTTGAAATAGCATATCGCCATGACCACGACTCCTCTGAAGTTTTAATTTTGCGTCTTTAAATCTGTCATGATGTCTGAATCTGCTGTAGATCAGAATTTATAATATATAAAATATATAATATATAATAACGCGAAAGAATTCTCAATGAATTCATATCTGGTGATCGTGTTAGCACATTCGATGAAGGAAACTAGTGCATCAGTAGGAATGGTGCTTCCAAAAGCATTCTTTTAAGCTTTAGATTGCTAGATTGCTTATAAAAGAAGCCACGAACAAAATAAGTAAGAAAATTTTATTCGGCCGTGGCGAATCTTTTGTACTCACCACCTTTTTGTTAAAAAAAAGACTAAAATAAAAAAGTGGCAGATTGTTTCTATTTTAATGGAATACCCTTTTTCTATTGTGTACTTTATGATTAGTGAGCAAAATAACCAAAAGGCCGATACGTTTCAAGGTTATGTTATACTGTAGGCGTGTCCTTTGGCCGATTTGGTCCGTCTGCAATATAAGCGTACGTGTACTTTCAACATTTTGGTCAAATTTCAGGTATCTTCCAGGTATCTCAATTTTGGTGACTGGGAAAATGGTTATCGCAGATATTTCATGGATAAGCAAACACACAAGTGCACAGATTGACGGACGGACAGGAATATGTATACTTTATGGGGTTTTTGAAGCTTCTTTCTTAATGTTACCAACGTTTTCGCAAAAGAAAGGTTCAATTCCATTCATTCCATTATTGAGTGTGCTTGGTTGATCCTTTCCATTTATCTACTGACATTAGAGAATGGCTAGTTCAATAAATGTGAAAATTTTTATAGACCACCAACCAACTAGCGTACAAGAACATCCAATATTTCTGCCAAATTTGCAGCCGATATCTTAATTGTTGCTGCCAGGACAATGTTTAGCACAGATAGTGGAGAGAGGAACAGACGGACAGGCGCATATGCTTAAATCTATTCCAAATTTGATGTTGATCAAGAATATATGTACTTTATGGGGTCTCTGAAACTTCCATTTGGAAGTTGCAAACAAGATTACGGAGTGAATATACGTCCATCCTTTGGTAGCAGGTATCAAACAAAAACAAAATGAAAGGTATTCGTTAAGGAAGGCTTCAGATTATAAAGATTTATCTCTCTAGATGTTAATTCGCAGCCATGTTTTAAATTAATATTCAATTTCAGTTGTCGATCCTATTCACTCCGACCGACGCCACAACCGAAATACATTACAAGCTTTTTTCTTAGGCCTTCTTCTCTATTATAGTTTCTAAAAATGTGAAATAATCAGTAAATTCGATTCATCACACATCTCATCCAGAACGGCTAACTTTGGGACGCTGGTAAGTCACGTTTTTAAAAAAAAATAAATGCGCAAGAGACCGTAAGCCTTCAAAAGGATTACTACTGTTTATTTAATATTGATTTTAAATCATACATAAAAATTACAGCTTAATCTATGTCAGTTGAGCGATCACGAAAGTTTTTACAACGATATTTTAGAGGAATATTTCTTTTTCTTTGCGTGTTGGTTGCACATCCCGGCTGATCAAGCATATTTTCAAAGTGAAAATTTAGATGATCCTAAGGCTAAAGGTTAAGTGAAGTTTTACACTAAGATTTTTTGTCGATTAGAAGTTAAAATCTTTCGTTTATTTTGGGCGGATTGTTTTCATTTCCTAGCTTGACCTGTAGCCATTAACAAAAGTTTCAGCTTTAAGTTTTCTTTCTTAACGTTTGCGAAAGTGAGCGCTCTAAAGATCGCTAAACGGTTATGATCGAGCGTGGATATCGTTATAAAAAAAGAATTGTTAACGTATTTCATTCAAGTGTGTACTGCTCCATGGCTCGACTTTAATTTGAGTAAAATTGAGGTAAAACATCAACAAGAACTAGAGGAAGTGCAGCTTTATAATGCCGAATTGAATACGTCGCGCCGTTATCATAACTGCTAGAAGTTCAGTTTAGAAATATTAAGTATATCTAAAGCTAATTTAAGTCAATCTGACGACAATCCAACACTTCAATGAAGGAGTTTTCATAACGAAAGAAACTTTAAAACTTTAAAATTTTCAATATCCAAAAGTAATAAGAATTTCGAAAAAGCGAAATTCGCTTTTCCGCTCTCCCCCTCCTTCTCTATCTATCTCTTTCTTCCTGTCTCAGTTAACGGCCTTCATCTCTGTAAGCAAAGAAGAAAAAATTTCTTTTTAAGTTTTGTTTTGATGCTTTAATGATGACTTGAGTAATCACGTCTACTGTATACTTCACTTTTGTGTCCAGACGTATGGGGGACATGTTTCAAAAAAATGTTTTTTTTTTTCAGTAAGAACACAAAAATTGTTATGTAACATTTTAATTTACGCTTGAGACTATGCATCATTTATTTGGAGAAAATAAAAAAGGAAACCAACATAAAATTAAAACTTATTATTTTTCACAGCATGTGGAGAGAGCAGAGGAAGTGAAACTCACTAGCTGTCATTTTCAGCAGATCATGCACAGTATAATGGGCACTTAAATTATTTAGCAAAAATTTCGATATAGAGCTGAAGAAAACGAACGAAAAGGTTTCTTTTCGCATGTTTATTCAACAAATTTTCTTTTTACTGCCTCGTCATTTAATGGAAAGCAACCATGTCAAACGATAATGATTTACATATTGGCAACAGCAATTTTAATTTTAGTTAATATTTTTTAACGATGAAAATATGAAATCAATGTATGTAAAACCTGTTAGTAATGTATATCAGTAAATTGTTACTATCACGCTATTGCGATCGTTTTGTGACACAGTGCATTGTCTTGATGATTTGACTCTAAAGTGTAGCGATGAACAAATGTTTCATGCGTTGTTACATTTCACCTAAACGGTTCTAAACAGCGCTCTGAATCATTATTCGTAGTCATATGACTGCACATTGAATGGAAGCATCCACATAAATTTTTATATTTTCTTTCGACTTACAAAAAGCTTCACCCGTTCCAAGAATACCTATGTCGGTAGCTTGTTAAAAACGAATTTTATATTTTTATAATTTTAAATGTGAAGATTTTAATAACGAGTCCGCCATTAAATACCCTACTTTGTCTAACACAATTCGTTACTTAGTTTCGTAAATATATTATGATGTTGTGATGTGCAATTAAATTTTATGTCGAACTATTATTAGGGACCAATTTTCATCATGAAATGTTAAATGAGAATATAAGCCTATCGAAGAGGGGTCAACAAATAAAAATATATGGTTCAAATCTAGGAGAGTTAATGTTAAAATTGAACCTTTCTGTCATATAAACGTTTACTTTTCAACAAAGGTTATATGGGAGATAGTTAAAAAAATACTCCCATCCGATCCAAATTTGTCACTTTTATAGTATATATCAATATACTAGGTTTTATCAATTTTTCCAAATGGGGCGTTATACGGCAAGTTGTTGTGACAATGTTCCGATCGGGTCCATTTTCAACAATGTTCGCCCTTGGGCCAAAAGACAAAACAAAAATGTCGTCAAAATATATCAAAAATTGCGAACTGTAGATTGATCACAAAACTACAAGAATGTACATCAGACAAATAGATGGATAGACATTCAAACAGATAGACGAGTAGACAGACAGAAACACAGACATCTAAATATAAGCCAAACGTTCGTTTGGCTAGAAATTTATAAATTTCGCTACTCTTAGGAAATCCCAACGTGAGTAGTAAAGTATATAAAGATTGGTTCGAAAAATTGGAGAAATAATTACTGGTGTGAAGTTAGTCGCCATTTGTGTGGCCCCCTTCTTTCTCTTTGCTAAAAAAGGGGCTAACTTCACACTTGGTAAGTGTCTTTGCTAAGGCAATTGATAACTGGTGTGATGTTAGCCCCCAAAAATTTTTGACGTTTGTGTCTACAGACATAAATGAAAAAGAAAATCATGCCTTATGCTATAAAAAATATAAAAAAGAATTATTGTTAATATTCATCATGAACAGTGCGCTTGTAGTTTGACAAAAATTACAATATACAACCCACGTTATAAAAAATTTTTAAGAAATAATTACTCTCCAGCTTTTGGTATATTTTAAAGGGTTCTAAAAGCTATCAAAGAATCCTAACTTCATGATCCAAAGTAGGGAACATCATAGTGAAAAGTGTCAATATGTACTATTTTCCATACGTTTATGGGTTCAGCGTAAATGTTAAATCTTTCTAGGTAAGCAGCGCTTTTATTTATTGCTAAACAACGTTGTGCTAAACGATATGACGCAATGTAACGACGAGTTCAAAAGATTATGGAATTCTTACCAAATGGACTTCATATTTCATCAAAACCATCTGTGACGGATAACGATAGAATGCGGTAAATAACGCTGGACAATGCTTCAAATAAAATTTATTTTATAAAATTTTTGGTTTTTCTGTTTTGTTGACAATCAATACTACAAGACCTTTTGAAATTTAATTACAGACGCTTAGGTATGCGCTCTTAAAACAGATGCTGCAATTCTTAGATTTTAAAGAACATTTACGAGGCAAGATTTGAATTTTGATATTATGAAACAATATTATTTATTATTATAATTTATTATAGAATTTAAAAAGTAGGTGCATGCATAATTCATTCATTTTATATAACTTAAGAGTAAGATAAAATAATATAAATAAAAGAAACAAAACCGGTTAAAACAAAATTTTAATATTGCTTAAAATCCTTTTTACCGAAAAAACGTTTAAAACTATATGCAAAATTATCTTTTAAATGATAGTTTTTATGCATGATTTATGCATATTCCTTCCACATGTACTATACTGCATAAATGTATGATTAACTTGTTTAGAACAATATAGGCAAATATGGCTTAGGTCCTCTGAATTTTTTAAAACCATTTTCGCTAAATATAAAACAGATTACTACTTTTTACGAAACGTTCTTCAATATAGTTCAAGATGTGATATCCTCACGACCAACTGCCTGTTTGTAGTGTTGCATTGTTTACCGTTATTAAACTCCAGTCATCTTCTTTATCCAACCGATGCCAGTTATTACTTTCAGCAAATTCGTTGTATGTACTAATAAATTTAGCTTTAAAGTTTCTTAAGAAGTTATAGCCTTTGTTTATTTGTAAAGGATCATAAAATTCTATTCTGTTCGTTGTTTTGACAATAGCCATACACCGATGATTCCCGTTTGCATTAACAGTTATTACTTTACAGAGGAGGTTGTGAGTTATGCGACTAACGTAACTAACGTAAGCAGCGAAATCGCCGACTTCTTTATTTTTTTCCAAAAGATAATCTAATTATCTCGTCATTAATTTGGAAGAAGTGGAAGTAAGAGATAAATAATCTTTATATGTTATATAATAACCACCCCGTTTTCCTACAAGGTAATTTATGATCTTTCCTGATGTTTATGTTATTGAACACCCATGGTCTATAGAGCGAAGACCATCTTCTAATACAGGGGAACGAACAACTCGCTTTTGTCTTGAATTTTGAACCTGAACATCTGATTTCAAAGAGCTATTGTTCGAATTTGGAGAAAATTCAAACCATTAAAAAGTAGTGTGAAAACTTTGTACACTTTTCAACGATCGAGAAAAAGCTACCGGGGACCTATAATTTTGTTGCTTCAAATTGACAACAACGGCACCGCAAAAAACAATGGTACGGCAAAAATGACTACCCAGTAAAAACGACACAATGGCAAAAACGACGGTACGGCAAGAACAACGGCACGGCGAATATGACGGTATGTCAAAAACGACGGCACAGCAAAAATACCGGCACGGCAAAAACGACGGCACTGCAAAAACGACACAATGGCAAAAACTCCCAGACGACAAGAACAACGGCACGGCACAAAAATGACGGCAGGGCAAAAAAACGACGGCACGTCAAAAAAATGAAGGCACGTCAGAAAAATGATGCGTTGTGTTGTGTTGTGTTGTGTTTATGTTTATCAAGTTTAATTCTGTGCCAATAATAAAAAATAAATTACATTTTTATTTTTTAATCAACCGCGTAATTATGTAATCATTTAAATATGTGAAGAGTTCAGCACTATGCACTTGTGAGACGTTGCTATGAAAACGCGAACAATGATTTGAGGAAAATTTTTTATGAGAACTTAAACTTCGTTCTCTGCGGTTCGACTTAGAATTACGAACAGAAGTCTAATCTTCTTTTTCTTTTTTTTCCCTTATAATTATCCAATAATTGGTTTCTGTAACAAACTTTGCACGTAATAAATTAATAAGAAGAAATACATAATCGTTTGGACATATTTGGACATTGTTCCTTTTTAAGTTTAGTATATAATCTTCTCCTTCAGCCTATTAGGAGTAACGCCACTTGAACAAGTATTTTCGAGAATTTTTTCAAAATGGTTGGAAAGGTAATAGAATAATAATAGTTGAGAAAGTTATTTAACGGGACGGGGGCGGTGTCAGCATTAGCTCGAAAACCATTTCGGCTGGACGTCACCCCAGCCTACTCAGTTAACGGAATATTGCCACCACCAGCACGAAATCCTCAATACCAGTCAGTGTTCCGGTATGCCATAATCAAGACCTTACCGGGCTCGGCCTTTATTCCTATCCGTAGGTTTCGTACAACTGTCTCCCTCGGAGGTTGATGCGTCAATGCGTTGATGCGTTCATGCATTGATGCGCATATGCGCCAATGCGTTGGTGCGTCAATGCGGTGCCGTTGTTTTTGCCCCGCCGTCGTTTTTGCCGTGTCGTTGTTCTTGCCGTACCTGAGATTCTTGGCATAAGTTTTACAAAAAAACCACTAAAATTCATCGATCAAAATCGCACCGGTTATAGAAAAAAAATATAATTGAACAGAATCCGAAATTTGGAGATAAGATCGAGAATAACTTATAAATTATTAATAATAGATAAGTTATTTAAAATTGAAACTTGGTGCAAAAGTCGTTAAATCCAGTCGGCTAACTGAAATTGTTACAAGTAATAAAGAAATGTTGCGATTTCTCTACTATTCACATCAACAGGTTGACGAACACCCATGATACAATTCTTGACAATTACTCCCTTACAATTTGCAGCATACGTATGTTCCTATTGCATGGCATGTCATGTGATGTAATATTTAGTAAAATGGAATGAGAATAATGTCTGGTTGTAACTTAAGCGAACACATTTTCGATTTATCTTAAAATCGAACAGTTGAAAAACCTTTCTCGTCCATCATGTGTGAATATAATGATCCTTTACCTATGTGCTTTTAAATACATATAGAAGACATAGATTTGTTTGATCTGTGATACATACAAATAAACTCATTCATTCATTCGTTCGTTCGTTATATGTGCGTACACCCTTAAATATTGTTGCTACGTTAACAACGAGTTTCATATTTCACATGAATCGTTTGTAGTCGTCTCTTAACCCCTTATTTCTTACGCCTCTTTTTTAATTTATTTAATTAAGTATACAATGTATTTTTATTCGCTCAACATTCTGTAATTGCGTTGATGTCAGGCAGCTGATGTAACCGAAAAATGAACTGAGCGTAACAAAGAAAAAATATAGGAAACAGCAACAACATGAAAAAAAAACTTGACATTGGCTGATGCTGATGGCAAAACCACAAAACCGTATTCATACAACACGTACGCATACTTACATATCATGGTTCTAAAAGTACCATTTATTTAAACGCATACTTACACATATTCGCACATGTAATGAGACAGGCTTTGGTATACACCTATAAACATATCAACGTACATTTAAAGGCATAAAATACAATAAGAATAAGTTTGTTGTACAACACAGTTCTGTAGATAAGTATGCTTCTTGTTATGTAGCTGCAATATTACTTACATATCATTATACAATCTTTTATAAGGTAAGGCAAGGTAAGCTAACGTAAGCTAAGGTAAGCTAAGGTTTTAATAACAAAAGGCTAATGTGTTATGTTTATATCTATCATCCCTTCTTTCTTATATATGTTCATTTATGTGATTATATCTGTGATTTGTATTTGCTTGTGTATGCGTACGTGGCTTTGATAGCAAATATTCACTATTTTCTTCATAAATGTGTGAATACTGATGTATTCTTATGTATTATTTGAGCTTGTGGTTAGACCTCTAACAAACACATTAAGGTGTCTTTCAATTTGTTGCTGGAAAATATTTTACATTTTAATGTTAAGGTTTATTATGACAATAACATGGATATTATATGAATAAATGAATGAATAAATGTATGAGTAAATGAATGAATAAAAAAAGAACATAATATTAAATATATAATAATTTAATTATATCCATCACTGGTTAACCGCAATACACTAATACTATCACAACACCTGTAATATACAGTTCTGAAAGGAAGCTTCAATACATATATATATCAAATGTAAAATATTTTCAATATTTTGTTAAGCTTAATAACAATAATTTAGAGATTGAAATCAACTCGAATTGTACTTAAAATTTAATAATATTTTCTTTAATAACTTTTTACATAGAAAAGGACGTAACAAAACTTTATATTAGCTAAAGCTAATAGCTACAAACCTTATTGTAAAACTCTAAATAACAGATTTTTATATATTAAGCATAAATGATGGACATTCTTTTCGCTTTCTTTGCTTTTTTTTTTTATTTAGATTCAGACGATGGGCAAATACGAAAAAATAAATAAAAACAAAAAAATACTATTTACCACTTGCTGACAAATGAAATCAGCAAACGGAGAAAACTATTTACGAACATAAAAAATAAAATATATTTAGTTTTATATCCGAATAGATTTATTAAAATCTATCTTAAAAGCCTATTGTTATGATGAACGCTACACCTTATTATTGTTTGAGAGAAAATTTGATTAAAACTTTTTAGAAGACACTATATACTCTGAATATTTTCTCTCCTAACAACCATTGGCAAATTTTCTGCAGAAATCTACGGATTTAAAAGCCTTCCATTATAGTTGACAACTTATTTAATTTTCTTATGAAATTCTACATTTTCTTGCATTTTTTCCTTTTACACTTGACATTTTTAATTAAATACTTCCCACTTTCCATTCTTCTAACCTACTTTTTATTTTTTTGCTTTTCGGGAGAAAAAAGTTTTTTTCTGTATCTTTTTTTGTTTACATTTTTTTTTGGTAAAATTTTTCTCACTTGTTTTTTGTTTTGTTATCATGTTAAGCTCATTTTTGTTTTCCAAGCATTTATTTTTGCATATCAGGTGTAAAAACTACAGCAATAAGAACAACATCAATCGAGTAACAAAAAAAAAAAAAAAATAATTAAAATTAATGATTAAAAAAAAAAAAAAAAACAAAACAAAACAATAAATTCTTCAATTGTGTGTTATCATCTTTGTGCGTACGTGAGAATTTGTGTGTGTGTGTGTGTATGTCCTGCAAAATCTCGCAACAAAACTTACTAACACTTCAAGCCTGAGTATTGTTTATACTGGTGCTGCATATTTTTAGGAAAATTTCCATAAAGACAACTTTGGTTGTGTGTCTTACTTGGTTGCATGTAAGTTTCGTTCAGGTTCTTCTACTCGTTTCTTCATCATCATTTTAAACTGTCACATATGTGTGCACATAGATACGTATGCAACGTGTATGTATACATGTATGCATGCCCTGAATACATGTTAAGTTAAAATGCGATAATATGTATATACACATATATATATATATATATAAAGAATTTCAAAAAAAAACCTGCGTAACTTAAAAAGCAAATGAGAAAAACTTTTACTCAAGTTGAAGCGAATTCCAAGAGCCCACCAGCTGGATATAAACCGTTCGCTATCTAAAATATCAAATTTGTCCGTCAAAAAAGACTGATATTATGCTGATAAGTTGGCTTATAATGCTTAAAAAATGTATTTATATTGAATGGAATTTTATAAAGTCATCATCTAAAATCAAAATATGAAAATCACGATTTTTTATCAATAGGCTAACAAGAACCACTTCTAGTGCTATTTAATCAAATTTGAAAGTGATACCTCATCTAGATGATAAATTGTTGCGAAAGCTTGTGTTAAAATTTTATACTAATTACAAAAAAGGGACAGCGATCTATTGGATAGGTCTTTTGTAACATTTAGAACTAGATTTGAACTTGCCATATGTGTTAATTGTTGTCGAAAACTTCAAGTTCGCAAAAATTGAAATTGAAAGTTGAGATACTTGAGATACTTGAGATGTGCATTCTTGACCGAAAGGCATAGACGAGTTTTGAAAATTGCCGCATATAATTACGCTTACAATAAGCAAAAAATTATAACTCAAAACTCATAACAGATATTGATATCTAAATGTTCGAACAAACGTCGAGGAATCTATATCAAATTTCAGTGAAAAAATATATCTGATCCGTTTACAAAAACGATCGTATTGGAAAATAATTGCAAATTATTATCTAAGAAATATATTGACTTCAAACCCAATATCCTTTTTTTGGGATTTACTAATAAACCAGAGAAACAATTTTCTCTGTCATACTCAAATTTATGTATATATTGTAAGTTGAACTTGTAATCTATTTGTCTTTCTATCCATCAGATACGTAGACAATAGATGTTTATTTTCTAAAAATTAAATAAATATTTTATTCGAAGTATGCGAAGTTGGTAGCTATACATTTTTGCCACTTGCCTGGCAATTTGTGGATGTCAAGCCAAAAAAGTTGTTGCTCTTGTAAGACAAATCAGTCATCGAATTATTTTTTTAAATTTTTGTACACAATAAAGCGCTGCTTAGCAAGTCTAAGATTCATCGATAAAAAAAAACTGCAAATGGGAGGAAGCAGTCGACTGCGTTCAAATTGTCGCGTACAGATTTTGTTGTATAGATGGATGGATGAATGTCAAGTAAAAAAAATACTTCTAGTTGCCTTTTTCAATATTATGATCGTTTTTGCACAGCGAAGGATTCAAATCGATTAATTTCTGGTCTTAATACGGAATTGTCTTCCTGACAAAGTGACTCGGTTTTACGGTCGATATAGATGATACGCTTGAGCTTACCCATAAATTGTTGCACCATAGTTTCTTAAAATAAAACCACTTTCCATCGTCCGTAACGATACGCAAAAACGACTTCCACATGCATTGTTCAAGCAAAAGAAAAATACTGTCGACGAATGATATTTATTTGGCACAAAACTTGACATCTACGTTGTTAGAAGAAATATTTTTGCGTTGCGATATGACTTGATATTACGACCGGTCATTGTTGATAGATGTCCAAGTTATAAAAAAAAACCGAGCTTCAAACATGCATATCCCCTACACGTGGTGTTACCCAACTGTTTATTGAATCCTCATTTCATACTACAAATTTTCTAATGTTCCAACTAAATTAAGAAAAGAATGTCTAAAGTCAAAATTAGGCGTAGTATTCCATTGGTTTCGATTTTAGGGTTACCCACAGCAGTCGGGCAAACGGATAGATAAACCAATAAGATTAAATAAACTCATTTTAATTAGGTATATCGACATCTTATTATTATATTACCAATTAATACGTTTTAAAAAAAATACCAGAAATTGCTAATATAAAACAATTTCAAGTAATCATCAAACTTCTGTACAATATAATTTTTTACACGGTCATCTTTAAATAGTCTCCATCTGACGCAACATGCGTGGCATATCCATTGCAGAACATTTTATGGGAATCTTCTGTTGCGGAATTCATCCGAAGAAGTCATTTTCCATCGTTAAAAGCAATCTCTGAGCAGAATAATCTCGTTTCATACTAAACGAAAGTAGTTTTCACGAACTAAAAATACCATAACACTATATATATTTCATGTAATCATCAGAGACAATGACTACGCAGATTTTCTCTTTAGGTAGGTCCAGAATTCTTTTTGTGTTTAACGTATCGGAACAATGTAAAATATTGCTACCGCTTGGAAGTACGCTTCAAAGGTGCCACAAATACATGGATTTTAGTTTAACGTTAATAGTGGAAATAATTTAGCCATATCCGTCAGCCCGAGTGATGAAATGTGTCAACATTGAAAAATCTATAAAATTATCTACGTGCACAAGTTGGAAACATATAATTAAGAGAGATCCACCTTTCATTATATGAATCAATAGATAATTATCTTCGTCTGAGATAGAAATTTTCGATATAGTTTGGTGAAGATTGGACTCCAACCTCTTTTCGCTCAAGAACGAATTGAAAATGGTTTCTACGACCACTTATTATATAAAAAAATTAGTGCATTTTGGCGCCACTACTTTCGTAATTTTCAAAACGGAAAATGTTCAAAATAGAAAAATCCGATTTTGCCTTGTTGTTTTTCAATTGCAAAAAATTTCATTTAAACGAAGAATCGGCCTGAAAAGTTTAATAGCAATTCTTTTCCATTGCAAATTTACAATATACGGGTGTTTTGTTGACTTTAAACAGGATCCTACGGAGATGGATGATGCTGACCGCTCTGGTCGCCCATATTCGGATATTATTCAAGAAAACATAAAAAAAAGTGCACAAAAGGTGAAGTTTCTTGAGACAGCTGAGAACTTGATAATATCAAATGGCTACTACTAGATTACTCTTTTGCGCGAACATTTATCAACTGCGCTAGAAATGGATACCGCGTTTGCTTGCTTTCAACCAAACTCAACAACGTGTGAATAACTCAGATTGAAGAATTTTTTTCGTGTGCAAAACCCGTGCAAAGCGACAATAAACGCAAAAGTTGAATGAAAATGATCCGTATTTTGCGATGGCATGGTATAATATTTTTCGACTATCTTAGAGGGAGATAAGACATCAATTGCAGACCACAGTAGAGAGCAACATATAACAGTGTATTGTATTATATAACAGTATATGGCAGTAAATAACACCACGAGTATGCACCGTGTTACAAGGCGATCAAAACAGTGAGAAAAGGGCAACCGCAAAAATTAGTGGTCCTACGAACGTATCGAATGGCGTGTTATGTAAGGGTTCGAATAAAAAGTAAGATTTTAGATTTAGATTTTAGAAGGAAATGAAATAAAATTTGTAACGTTTTATGACGAAAATTGGCAAAGAATCTTATCAGGCTTCTTACTTGTTTCTTCTGTTTGAATGACCTATGACTTTACGAATGTTAAAAATATCTGGTAATTCCGAGCCAATCGGAAAAATTCTGCTTCATTTGCTTTATTGTCACTACACGTTAAAGTAACATGTATCCCCTTTATACTAAAAGTACTAAAGGTTGTTTATAAAAAAAATTTTATCAGACACAAAAAGGATTCTTGTTTTCCACGCCAATTGAAAATGTGCTTTAGTTTTGCGGTTACATGAATTAATTGCTTTCCTAAACCCATGCTCTTGTTTATATTTGGGAAGACTATAAAGAATTTACACACCTGATGTAACATCGATGTAACAAATTTTTGTTTTATAAACGTTATTGATGACTTAACAATTCTGGTTGCTTTCTGGAGGTTTGTTTTAATTCAAATCTTTACGTTATGCTATACTTGACGTTTCTGTCCTTAGAAAGTATTCAAGAAAATTATGTATAAGCGCGCATATATAAAAATAAAACATAGCTTTAGCGAACAATTAGGTCGCTAACAAAACCTGGGTTAACTGTTTAGTCAATAGAAAAAATTGATAAGTTGTTGAAGAATATTTTCTGTTCTATTTTTTCATTGTTTTTGCATTTTCGTGTCACAGCACTCTCTTCCTCTCTCTCTCTCGCTCTCTCTTCCTTTCTTACTCTCTGTGTGTGCGTTTTTCTCTCCTGGTAAGTGATTCGTTAATAAACAAAACTATCGAATTTGACACTCAGAAACTTCTCTCGACATCCATGAGAAGCAAATGTATCCGCAACGAGCAACTGTCTGGTTCAGAGTTTGGTCAGGCAACGTGATTGGGCCTTACACTCTTAAAAGAAAGGTCAGCATTGCGGTGACTGTGGACGGTATTCTTTACAGGAATATGATAACGGAGCTCATCTGGACGGTTTCAGCAGAACGGCGCCACTTGCTACACCATGCTCGAAACAGTCGATTTATCGGAGCAACGATTTCCAGAACAATAATTTTACGAAAGTCTTACCTCAACTCGCCAACAAGATCAAGCCATTTAAACTTTCTTTACGGTGTTCTCAAATGTCGGGTTTATGTTAATAAATCAGAAACAATTCTTGAGATCAAGGCCGAAATCCAACGAGCCATCGCTGAGATACAACCACATCTTTGTCAAAAAGTCGTCGAAAATTTGATGAAAAGATTAATGGCCTGTCATGTTTTGGAATATTCTGTGATTTTTACAGTAAGAAGCACGTTAAACGGCCTCTTAAGATTTGTGCTTTCAAGTAAACTTCGTACATTAAAAATGCTTTCGAAAACGTGAGGAAGTATAAAAACTATATAAGGATTTTAAGGAAATCTCAAAAGTGCTTCTTCGTTATGTTCATTCGTAGTCGACGTTCAAGACTTATCAACCATGCAATCTTGGACCAAATCCAGGGGTTAATAGAAGAAATCACCGCAAGAGCCTTGGCTCTTGGAGTCATTGCAATTCTCATTTTGAAAATCAAACAATTTTTCCTGTCCGAATGCCTCCGAGGAAAGCTCAATTTTATCCTTCATTGTTTTTAACCAAAAATTAAACTGATTGTTTTGGAGTTTTGCGCTAACTGAAATGCAATTCGTTAAAGGTGGCCTTAATTCAGCTGAAAACAGGAACAAGCACTGTGGGACATTTTGAAGTCTACAAAATCAATTGCGTGAATTAATTTATTTCTTTTTTGTCTTCTTCGAAAATTCCGTGTTTTTTTGCACGAAGTTTGCGAACTCCCGACTGCTTGTTATTCGATATTGGAAACCTAATGTATCCCTAAAATTTTCTTCCCATACCTTAAGCTAATAGTCACAAACCTTTCGATAAATCCATAACGACACTTTGTTTGAATGAAGTTTCTTGTCCTAATTTATGATTTAGTATGAGTGTTGCTGTTGGGCAGCCTTTCTTTTCCTTTTTGAGAGGGAGAAGAAAGTGACACAAAATATAGGTTTTTGCAAGAAAGCAAAAACTAAGTCGTCCGGATAATATGCAACAGTTCTGAAATGCACAAATTCAAAATTCATTTAATGTTGTTTTGTTATCACAAATATTATTGCTAATATTAACTGTGTTTTTTTTTATGACACTTGCAACTGAGTAAAGTAGTGATGATAAATCTTAAATATAAATGAACTACATGAAAATTAACAAAGCAATAACAAGAAAGATTAGACACAAATTTACCTTCATAACAAAGATTGAATAAAATTGTAATTGCAAACGTATTATATATGTGTGTCTACACCTGTACGAAATTCTTAGAAAATGGTTGAACTTTTTATGTTTGTAATCTCAAATAGTTACAGAAAATTTGTTAAAATAATTATATTACAAGCGCTTACCCCGTGTAATAAACCGCAGCTGTTGGTTTATTATATATCTTAAGAAAATATTCGATTATAAAACAGAAGAAAGTTAAAAGTAATAGCCTGACTTTTGATTCTACACATATACAACGAATTTAAAACCAATCAACATACATTACCACGAAAGGACTTAAATTTTTACAAGCATATCTATTAAATTAAAAGAAAAGCGCAGTTGATGTAACAACATCTGCTTATTTCAATTACAAGGTTATCAGTTGACTATAAAACAAGAGAAAAAGCAATCAGGAATGCTTGCTACGCTCATTAGTTTGCAGAAAAAAAAACAATCCAAAGAGTATAAAAACAGTAATGTTGTGAACTTTTCCAATTAGCAGAAAACAAACAAGAAACATTAATGGTTCGCAAAATCGGATAATGAAAAAAAAAAACTCTAAAGAATAAAAAGAAAAATATTAACAACATGGAAATCGTTTCTATGAAAAACAGATGTAACCATGAAGAAAAGCTTAAAAATTTTTAAAAGAACGTCGATTGACATATTGGAAAACAAATTCCCATATTATAATTGTTTCCATGACCCAAATAGTATCCGTTTTTAACTAAAGGGAATTAAATACTTGTCGTACGGATGCCTCTGCTGATTTAACCTGGGTCGTGGAGGCTTATCGACACAATGCTCGATGGCACATGGAGTGGGAAAACGCAAACTCCATATCCAGGGTATGATTAATCGCCGAGCGCCCGACGGAGACACGCCATGAGACGTGACTTAAATTGATTTCACCACAATCTTTAATTAATTAATTTTTTGAGCTTCACAATAATTCCACAAAGTTCACTTTAATACCTAATTAGATTAATACAACAAGAGCATATACCTTCCGAATAAACACGCGAGAACTCATCTTCTCTATAATTAATTACCTGTATATACCGTATATTTCACCAATGGTTTCACAAATTTTTACCACTGAAAACGATCGATCGATTAGCGCAAAGCACAAAACATCTGCTCACAGCAAGAGATCACAGTCTACTGATACTTGTAGTACAGTTGTGTCCTGTGGTTTTTCGTGGGCACCCGTCGTGTAACCCTTATTCCACTGTATATTTAAATACTAGATTGATTCCAGTTAACGTTAGTCACTGTCCTCTAGGCTTTGAAACAATCCCCACAAGGGGGACCCCGCAACTCCCAAAGTACTAGAATAAATACTCACTGGATACAGTCTAGAGTATCCCTCTGGTAAGAGGATAAATCCAGCTCATTTACCAACAACCACCTCGATGCTCCCCGAAGGGTCGCACCGGCGATCAGGCAACACGATATTCTCTAAGTTTGTTGACGTTGCCAACATACTACAAAGAGCTCCCTCATTCAGACACCTGATCCCCGAAGAATTAGTTGTTCACTTTAGTGTATCTGTACCTGCTCGGAAGTGAACATCCCCACCTAATTTTACGGATTATTATGTATTTGAAAAGACATCGACACATGAAGCTAACGCTTCTTGTGCGCCCAGTTCAACTACTACCTCAATCAATCATAGATAACAACTGGCATGCCACAGTAGTATTATGACTTAAACAGCAGAGAACTATCGAGAAGAGAAGTCATCTAAAATAGAAGTACAGTAATAAACGATATTGCTTTGAACTGCATATCTTAGTCACTTATTATTTGAACTTAATTCCAATTATTTAGACACACACACGCAGGATGAACTGTCCTATTTGCCTGATGATCTCCTTCGGGAAGGTTCTGGAGCAGTTGTACACAACCGTCTCCTAACTATTGCAGAGGATAAGATCGTCCTCTCAGAGTTTTTCCCGAAACGCGCGGTCCACGATAGACGCGGTCACAATTTTGTAGTAAATACTAAAGAGGGGAAGCGCTGGCAGGAAGGTGCGAGAAAATATTGCGCCGCGATGACACTTGACGTCAAAAATGCGTTGAACACGGCGGAATGAGGATGCATTAGGAGAGTCCTTATCAGAATAGAGGCCCCAGCGTACTTGGTGAACCTGATCACGAATTACCTTGTTAACCGCCGATTCATATACAACAGTGATAACTGCACAAAATTCCAAGATGTAATGGCTGGAGTCCCGCAGGTCACCCGAGATTGGAACATCATGTATAGTGACGTGCTCATGTTGTCAACATCGAGCGACACTACAATCGTAGAATTTGCCGATGACATTGTCATCGTCATATGAGGTAAACACATCAGACAGGTGGAAGTGATGGCAAATGACATAGTAGTCGATGTGAAAACTTGGCTGGACACGGCGAGGCTAACCTCGGCAGCACACAATATTAATAAGCAGCCGGAAAAAAGTCATGCTAGGAGTTATAATTGACACCGTCTAAGTTTAACAAAACATATTCAGTATGCTGCTGACAAGGCAGCCACGATCCAAACAAGAAAGCTGCCAAATACGAGACGGCCCAGAGCTACCGCAAGAAAAGTAATATCAACGGGAGTCACAACGATCTTGTTTTACGCAAACCCAGTGTGGATCGAAGCCCAACAACAGAAGGATGGCTGCGGTGTGTTCTTTCAGCGCCTTTAAGCAGATTAGCGGCTACCGAACTATCTTGGAGGAGACAGCCCTGGTGTTAGCAGGCTCGATTACGATTCCCATCCTGGCGAATGGGGTGCGTCATATCCACGAAAAGAGACGGCTAGATCTGCTACAAGGTAACGCTCTCAAGAAGGCGTAACGCTTGATCTCAATGAACAGGTGGCAAGCGCGCTAGGAAAGCGTAATGAAAGGTAGATGGAAGTCTTCCTTTCTCCCGAACATATCGTCGTGGATAAGAAGACAACGTGAAGAGGTAAGCTTCTACCTAAAACACACACACAAACACTTGGAATTTACTTCTTTAGCATCTTGAATTTTGTTAAAATTAAAATTAACATTGTTTACACTAACTCTCTATAAACATTCGCCATTATTTTTTGTGCAATCTTTCCAAACGCGTTTATAAGGGTACTACATAGACAGGCGAGGTCCAAAAGCTTGTATTTATCAATAATGTCTTCTATACAGAGTGAACAGGTTTTTATTAGAACTTCTAAGAATTAAATAACATGTTATAAAAATTATTGAAAATAATTACAAACAAACAGATATACCAATAGCCGCCTTCAATCAATCTAGAAACCAATATCTAGTCAAAAGAGAAAAAAACGTTTTTACTGGCGAAGGTTTTTGTAATTTTTGGAGCAATAGTTCCAATAAAATTTTCATATATCAATTTTGTGATCTATGTGTATGTAACAAGTAAGAATATTATATTTGACTGTGCTGAATCCTTTATACCCAGCAACTATATTCTAAAAAAATCGAAATTTGAATAGGTGGAAGATTTTTTTTCTATTTTATGAGTAGTGAACGAAACACCCAGAAAACCCAGAGGTGTTTTCAGCTTACTTTGTACTTTAGATGTCACTTGAAACCGATTAGGCCCATTTTCAATACCAACTCGCGTGCAAGAGCTCCCAATGTTTCTCCCAAATTTCGTCCAGATAACATAATATTTGCCACCGGAAAAGTAGTTGCCGCACACATTACATAGATAAGCAGACGGAGAGACGGACAGAGGGACAGACGAACATGTTTAAATCAATTGTAAATTTGATTCTGATCCAAGGTATATATACATATGTCTCCGAAGCTGCTTTCTGACAAAATTAATATAACCCCACCTTTCGGTGCTGGGTATAAAAAAGGAAGTACGTTGTACACGTGTCATTCTAAAACAACGAAACCGTTCATCCGATTAAAATGAAATTTGAGCATAATATTTTTTTTTCGGTTCAAGGAAGATACGTAACCTTATTAGGTTTCGATACATAGCACTGTGTTGTTATGTTAGCCCTAAAAGTAATCCAATAATATTCGAATGTCATAATTTTCATTTTTGTTCATTAGCTGACGTGATGAATTTAGTTTCAGGCAGATTAAAAAAGATAAATAAATAAACAGATAAATAAAAGGAAATAAAAAAAAACATACAAAATTGAAAATCATCGCCAAAAACGATGGGCAAGAGCTAAACAATCTCGACCGAACGCAGCTGATGAAAATAGAAATTGATTATAAATCACATAATTGCGTCATTATTGGTCGAATGGATAGTGAATGTGAATATTGCGTTGCATTAAAATTCAATAAAGATGGAAAAGAATTGTGTTGTGCAGATGGCAAGATGAAATTGCCTGAATCAAATGCCTCTTCAGAACCGTTAGCTTCGTTATAGGAATAGGATTGAGTTTCTTTTTCGGTATAATGTTTTTCTATGCCATTATTCACAAATTTTAACTACAAAATTATAGGTATTTCAAGTGAATTAGATCACTTTATATATATATATATGTATATATATGTATATATATATATATATGTATGTATATATATATATATATGTATATATATATATATATATACATATGTATATATAAACAATACGTAACACATATAAATAACATATAATTCATGTAAATTATGTTTTCAAATGACATTTCTTCGTACAGACTTAATCATACGTAACGATTACATGATGACATTGAGAATTCAAAGGCATGTTTACCATTTGCTTGGTTCTATGTTACCTTTAGCAGATACCGATCTCATCGATTTCTTTAAATTTATTTCTTGGACGATCAAAATCAGTGATGGATTGCAACGAACAATTGTCACTGAATTGCAAACAATTCTGAACCAGAATAATGAATTGTTTAAATTGTTGAAATTATCAAATAATGCTATGGACTTCGATGATTATAGGATAGTAATTCATACGGAAGAAATAGCAGGAGTAAGCAGTAAGTTTGAATTTCCGATTCAAATTACAAAATATTTTACTGCTGTCACACATTCCAGAGATAAACACAAATGTGCGGAATGTGTTCGAATTTAAAAGGATGGCAATTCGCGTCGCATTTTCAATGATAATAAATAAGGCTTAGTATTAGTCGCTTCAAGTCTCTAGATTAAATTTTGCAGACTACTATATGCTTATCTGTTGCGAAACCCTCACCATCATTTATGTAAGCGCCAGAAGGGAAAACAAAAAAATATAGAAATATCGTATTCATTTAATGCAATATTTCTATAATTTCCTTCTGTTTTCGTTTTTAATCTGTCTGAAGCAGCAGTTTCAGGATCGGCAGCTCATCTAGTCAATCATAAGTCAATGTTAAAAAAAGAATGAAAAATTAAATTGTAATAAATGGAGGCGGCTGATTTTGCCATTTTTGTGGAATACCGTGGAAAAGAGCCAGGGCAAAACAGTCAGAAAGCAGATATACTTCCAGCTTATACTGTAGGCGTGTAAGCAAGAAAATTATATTCGACTGTACCGAATCTTTTATACCTGCCACCGTTATCTTAAAAAAAGAAGGAAAAACTAAATTTTAATAAATGGGCAGATTTTTCTATTTTATGGAATGGCAGATTTTTTCTATTTTTATGGGATACCGTAGAACACATCCAGCCATGGAATATCATGAAAAACAGAGGGAGCAAAACGGCCAGAAAACAGATGTGCTTTCATCTTATACTGTAGACGTGCTCTGTGGTGGATCTGACATCTTCACAGTTGCGGCTAGGAGAATGTTTAACACAGACATACACAGTCGGACAGACGGACATGCTTAAATCGATTCTAAATTTGATGCTGATCAAGAGTATACATACTATACAAGGACACACAAGCGTTAGTATGTCGGCATATCAAGTTGACTTAAAACATTTGGATCGAATCGGCCTCTTTTCTGTATCTCGTCCCATATAACCGTACTTATTAAATTTAATCTTTCATACGGCAAAACTATCTAATTTTTATATCCACCACCGAAGGATGGGAGTATATTTATTTTTTCATTTTGTTGGCAACACTCAGAAGGAAGATTCAGAGACCCCACAAAGTACATACATTCTTGATCAGCATCAAATTTTAAATCGACGTAAGCATGTTCGTCTACCCGTCTATGTAATATCTATGGTAAACATTCTCCTGGTCACGAAAATGGAGATATCGGCTTGAAATTCGGCGGAAATATTCAAAGTTCTTGCATGCATGTCGGAAAATAGGCCAAACCGTTCTGGGGAACCGCCTACAGTAAAATGAAAATTGTAAAAAAATCTGATTTTAAGAAAAAAAATAGATTTTTACATACAAATATAAAAAATCTGTCACGCAAACCTATTAAAATGCACTTGTTTACCTCCATTCAAGATGGTTTGTAGTATAAGAGATTTGGCACAGCCGAGTATAGTTTTCTTACTAGCTAATATGTGTGAAACTTCGTCCATAAATGTATTTTGATATACATACGATTAGTACGGTTTCTAACTGTGGACGTAGGGCAACTTTTGGATTTCACTTTATAAAAGGTTTCTTATGTTAAAAAAAAAGTTTAATAGTATGATGAAAATTTTTTCATAAGAGTAACTTGACAGAGAAGCTAACTGCAACAAATTTCGACAACGTAGGTCTATTTTTTGATTCCCATCTCACATAGGGATTCCCATGAAAAGAACGGGTGTAGTTTTTGATTTCTTATGACGAAAATAAACGAAGAATTGTGTTAAGCGAGGCAACGTAGGGTATTCAATGATCAGTCTTGTACGACTATAATATTTTTTCAATTGCTTTTAAGTGCCTTGAAATTTTTGCTTATTTAGTATTCTAATTAGAACATGAAATATTTTGAAAAGTTTTCAGACTTTACTCTAGACGTTGAAGCAGACTAAAAGCATTTTCCATCTATAGCATGGCATTTTAAATTTGATATGCTTGCCGAGTAATATATCTCAGAATGATAAACGAACATCATGAAAATATTATTATTCGAACATAATTAGGTCAATAAAGAATTTTCGAAAACGAAGAAAGAAAATAAATAAATAAATAAGTAAATAAAATTGTTATTCTTGTACATGTCATCTTGAAAATTAATAATATATGTTTTAAGATTGTTACTAAGATTATTCACTTTTATTTGAATGTTAGACGCTAATTCCTTATAGTACCGTTTTTAAAATATTCATCAGTTCGTTAATGTTAAAAATCTGGGACATTGTTTTTATATTCTCTTCTCTTCTTTTCACTTTTTTATTGACTGCTATATTAAAAGAGTTTCTTTTAAGAAAAAGTTGGCTTAAAAAGAATTTTCCTTTTTATGAAATTTTTTAGGATATTCTTTTTGATAAATATGATAAGTAATAAATGAAATCGGAAAATAAAGAAACCAATTATATACTTTTACACCACAAAAGCAAATATTTCTTATTTTATTCTTTTTATTGGTTGGTTTTTTTTAACAGGGATACCGTTTACTAAACTAATCCCATTTTCAGTAACTTGATTGTTATGCTTCCTCTATAAAAAAATCCGATTGTTTAAGTATAACAGTTCTGTGCAGTTACTTACCGTTACTGTGACATGTTACAACAGAAAAATAAGAACCTGATAAAGCCCATTTTCGGATGACATTAATAAGTAGCGGGTTATGTTTTTGGGCATGAAAATATAAGCACCACAGTACAAACTCATAGTATAAATTATGGGACAACACAAGCACAATGAAGAATAATTTAAAAAAAGAAACTAAAACGGTCCAAAAGGCTTGAAACTATGAACGTTGAATGGGAATACAATAACATGTTATCCTGTGTTGAAAGTGTCTTCAAACCCTAAATGAGCTGGGCATCTGGCATGGGTGTGAGTTCGGGTATCGGGTTGTTCCGTTGTTAAAGGTAACGAAAGGACTGATTATTCATCTAACATGGGAGCTCGAAGGAGCATTGTTGCGGTGGGGACGAATTGATCGACTTTTTATTAAAAGAAGAGACAAAAGAACTCAAAGAAAAAGAGAAAAAAATTTTTAAGAGCACTGCTTTATTGATTGGCTAATTGTACGTTCGAGCGCGTAAACGCACGAATGCTTTAAAAGCTGTTTTACTACTGATTTGCAACAGATAGGACCGGAACCTTTGTGTGGCGTAACAAAGAGTCACATTAAGAGACTGGTATAGCAATGGGCACAGAAAAAATCAGTTAGATATTGGAAGCATAGCACAGGACAACGGCAAGCAAATAGACTCATAAAGTCTTTAGGCAGAGCACACAAGCATTGGAACTGCGAAGAGTCGAGCTACGTGTTTGGCGAACGCTTCGCAACGCCAGACGTAGTATTGTGCTCCGTACCAAACAAAATTGTGGGGTTTATAAAAATTCTGAAGCTGGAAGTCTAGGGACAAAGGCATGTACAATAGACCTTTTAGATCGCGATACTGATTTCCCAAATAATAATAATAATAATAACAATAGTATTGAACTTTGAATCCTTGACACGATTAATGTCTTAATTATGTAACTTTTCATATGAATCAGCTTTTTTAGATGAAAATGACTAAAATAAAAAATCGGAAAGCACTCTTGCGCAAACTCATGCAATTCTATACCAGCTTGAATTACCTGAACTGATTCATTAGGATTTGAAAAGAATGTTTAAGTTCTGTCTTTCAATTTATGCTTTTTCTGATACCTTAAAAACTGAATTGGAAATAAATCCAAAAACACGAAGTGCCAACTAGCAGCCAGAATCAACACAAATTATTATGATACCTGAAAATTGATATTTTTTTTAGCATGCGATCTTCATCGAAATGATTTATTTGTTCTTATTTTTTGAAGTATAAAGCCTGACGATAAACATCATTAGATCCGTATATAACATGACAAAGATGTAGAATTGCATACATATAAGCACCTACGCTTTCTTGTCCGTAAATACATAACTGAACATATATACATACATACATATACATGTAAATGCGCGTATTCATGTATGTAGGATGTAAATTCGTAAAAAATTTCCGTCTCCTGTAATATGCAATACACGAGTTTCATATCCGTATGCCAAAGGTCAGTGCGATACTAAACTATAACAAAGCGCTTCCAATATAAATATTTTCACAAGACACCAACTGATGATATCCAACAAAAGAATAATAACGATACATAAACATTCTTATACAATCGACTCTGCTAAGGACCGAAGCATATGTTAAGACTGCCGGGAATGCAACTCTAGAAGAAAAAAAGAGAAAAAATAAATACCGCACTCTAAAGAGGCAGAAGAAAGAAATTTTAATTCAATACTTTGTGTTTATACATAACGATTGCATTCTCCCTCCTTGCTTACGTGTTCAAGAACTTTGTGCAGTAATCAGGCATATGAGAAATACTTTATGTGATCTATAATGAGTTATGATCTAAAGATCTGTATGTTACAAAAAGAATAATATAATTAATTTACCTTTCAACATTTACGTAGAAATCCTTGGAAAGTCTATCGTAGTCTCTCCACAGTGAAATTCCAGAGTATGCGCTTTGAAAAAATACTGGTTGCAAGAGTAAAAAAACGGTTTTTACGTTACGATGAATTTCGGATACCCTTCAAATACCTCGATAATAACTTTAATGTGTCCTACTTATGTATATATTTAAGTTAATCAAAACATATGATAAATTATTTAAATTTTCATATTTCATTAAACGAGAACTTTTCATCTTTTTGTTCTTTTTCAATAATTATATTATTTGGGTTTTTTCAAAATTTCAAAGAGTTAGTTTTATATAAAATTTTTACGTTCACTTTCATAGTAGTTTCGATAATTATTTATTGTAAACGCACGTTCTATGCAGTCATTTGCATATCAATTCTTTTTGAAAATCTAAACGCTAAACAAATAGCGAGGAGAGAAAGAAAATACGCCATCCAAGTCCAATTTTTAACTCTTCTCAACAATAATAATTTATAAATGTTACGAACGGAAGGAGAATTTTACTTTACCTACATCCTTTAAGGGCGAATGTAACAATACTGGTTTATCGTTTAAAATGTTAAAAGGAAAGAGAGAGTATATAGAGAGAAACATGTGTGAAAATTATTTATCCTGCCAGCGATAACAAAATTTCAGTCTATGATTTTATAACAAGGTGTACGGTAGACAAAAGCGCATAAAAAATTTACATTAATAATTATTTACAAATAATAAGTGAATTAAGGTATTGTTAATAAGGTGAAATAAATAAAAAAAACTTTTTAATTTTCTTTGCTTTAACAATAAAAAGTACAAAAATTATGTGCAAAAAAAGAGGTTTAATAAAATTTAAATTCAACTGATTAATTGTACTGAAGTTTTTATAATTACTTCAAAAATTTAAACATTTTAAATGAGGTTGAAAGATGTCATGGACTTTTATTCTTTAAGCTAAAAAGTTATGTGCTTACGTGTTCTTGTATATTGAAAGTAGTTTTAGCATATAGTGTTATTCTCTTATACTATGTGAAAAATTTCTTACGTTTTTAAATAATAAATAATTAGTCAACCCTTGACAAATTTGCTTGATTGTGAAGTATTCAAATTAAAATTTATTAAATAATAATAAAAAATTATTTATAAACTATTTTCAAAAATATTTAAAAAAAAGACTAACATAAAAAAAAGATTAGACTTCAAACTTTAAATACATAACCCTTAAGATATGTTTGATAAATATTATATATGCTCATCCTAAAATCATGCTTTAGATATGTACGTTTACCACAAAGTTCTCAGAAATTTTATCTATTGACGTTCCCGTCTACATTTTGACTTTGTGTTATTTGCTTGTGTTAAGCATACTTTTCTTAAGCTGCTGTTTATATGAACTTGGGCAGCGTAGAGTTTGAATTTGTGTATAGAATGCTTTAGAAAAATCATTTAAAGGTAAGCGGAGGATGAGATCATTATAATGAGCGAAAATTAATATAAATTTATAAAAAGTGATATATTATGAAGTGATTATCATTGTAAAACAAGTTTTATTTGGTACTCTTTTATTAACAGATAATTCTTGATAAGAAAACTGAATTGATATTTAACTTATAAAATAAAAAATTATTAGATTTTAAATTAAAACTTTTATGAAAATAGTTAATAATATTTAATTGGCCCTTCAAACGTAAAAATTATAAATTTATTTAAGCAAAAATTTATTTTAAAAAATATGAAATTGGAATAAGGATTTTTCAAAAATTATTTATTTCCATAATTCATTATCATTTTCTATTTGTCAACCATATTTTGCAGATTTTGCTTTTTATTTTAAGAGACAAAAATATGATGGAAAACTCTCAATTAATGAAACTACGTTTTTCGAACAAAAAATATTTAATTTTTCCTCATCTTTACTTATGTGAAAAGTCTTTTACACTTTCCAAACGAAGTATTAAGCTTAAAGTCTTCATCGTTAAAGAGAAACAGTTGCTCTATTATCTTATTTAAGTAAAACAAATTAAAATCAAATGAAGATTATATTCAATTTAGGATGAATCTTCGGCAGTTAGCTAAACTAATTAATTAATTAATTAATGTATAAATAAATGTAAATTGAAACGCTTTCTTTTTCTTTTTTAATTCTAATAGAAATAAAAATTTTCTAAGTTTCTTACTGCATCCGAGATGGTGATTTCGAATGGTTATTGAGTTTGGTCGTCAGGAGGCCTTGTTCATTTGGAATATTTATCGTTCCAAAGATATTCGTGAAAAAATTTATATTTTTTTCCTATAAATCGAGCAACGGTCAGTTTCCTTAAAAAAGGAAAGAAAAAATTTGTTAACTGTTTATAGTACACGTCTAATACATTTTCTAAATCCAATTCAGATTCTGATTGGTTCGTGATCTCTTGCACTGAAATTCTCAAAGGCTCAAGCATACTTTCCGTTAAAGGCGCCAAAGAATTTCATTTTTTTTGATATTTTTGTACTTCAATTGTCTTCTGTCTTCTCTCGCTTTCGTGAAAGTGAAGTGAAGTGAAGTGTGCACTTACATAACCGTGTCAGCAAATAAATAAAACATTGGATATAAAAAGACTACTGTGGGTCATATTTGTTTTATCGTCGCAAAAATTAATGAAGGGAATTTGTTTTTTCAACTGAAAACTACTGATTAGATGAGCGTAATCCATTCATAAGCATTTTCTTAACATATTCTTTGAGTTGATCTGTAACTTCAAGCGAATATCAAACCATGCTTTGAAGGCTGTCAGGGAATGCTGGAAGAAAATTTTCTCGGTTGGTTTATTAATTCACCTACAGCTAACGTTAAAGAAGAAGTTAGATGTTGCTTGAATCGCATCTTTTTTATCCACCGCTAGCAGGTGCATGACATTTGATCGTATAATAATGATCGTATACCTTATCATATGCATCTCAATATTTCATTTAAATTTTAATAGAATTTGATAACGAGTAGTAGGTAATCGTACCTACCCTATTACATTTTAATCTTTTGATAATTGTAAGCAAAAGATGGAGCCAATTTATTCCTGTGGAGAAAGTATTTTTTTTTCTTTTTGTGGAGTAAGGTAAGAGTGATAACTAGAAAGTGTATGTCTGTTCGGTAAGTGGTACCGATTCTTCTTTTTTATTGATTAACTTTAGGAATCCACGTTATGGTTCCCGTCTTTTTCAACTTATATGAAACTTTAATAACATAGAGATCATGACGAGCTTTGAAATGCATTTTGAATCCTAGGTAGAAAAATACAATAATGCCTCGTAAATATGTGTGGTGGCACGTTCTCAACTTCTTAAGCAACTGCATAGTTTAATGTTTGTTGGCACTGAGTGTGCATGGAATTATTTTTATGATTATGGATGCGCATATGCTTGCTTTTCTGGTTTTTTTCTTTTCCTTTTTTCGTTTCCTTTGTTTCTTTGTTTCTTGGCTTAAATTTAATAATATTATTTAACAGGTTAAATTACTATCACATATAAAGCTGCTGATACTTAAGTTGTATGCTAAGTTCTTAAATTTAATGAAGACAAATAAGCGGAAAAGAATTATTATTAAAATAAACCATGTTTGCGAAGAAGCGGTTAACACTAACCATTGTATCTTCAGAATTTAACATAAACGATATTAAGACGTCAGCTTATGTAACTTCAACGATTGTAGAGCATAACCAGAGAAGCGTTGGGCTTATACTTCGACAAATCGCCTTAAGTAGTAAAAGCATATAAAAACCCTTATTTGTAATGGCGGCTGAAAGTTTACGGATTCTTAAATATTGAAACACTTTCGAAAGATGTTATTTTGCAAATATTTCGTTCGTTTTAATAAAAAAGTGGAAATTCCTTAAGAGTTTTTTTTATGAAAATCAGAAATGCGGGGCAGTTGTATAAAAATTTTTTATATCACTGGTATACATACAAAGTTTCTTACGAACCTGCATTTATACGTATAATAGGAAGCATTTTAGGAATTCAACGCTAGCTGAAAACTCTCATCGAACACACTAAGTGTTAAGCAAAAGTTTGCAGGAAAACGCATTTTGCTTTTGAATTATGGAACGTGAAATTTTATCAATTTAAGGACGACAATCTAAACAACTTTGAATTTGTCTAACTAAGGTGTTGTTTTTCAATGAAGGCAAATTGAAAGAATTGAATGTATCTTAAGATGAAGTTTCAATATAATGGCGCAGTATATCACACAAGTTTCGAGAATATCGGCTAATTAAATATCAGGTTCGCTGAGGATGAAAGCGATACTACAAAAATTGGTACAATATGTATCATTCTATGACTACCAAGCTGCCCGTTGACAATTTAAGCTGGGTTTTCGTCCTATAACTCTCGTAATTCATTGTCATAGGACCTTGTTGGTTCTCTAGACCGTTTTTTGTAATTGGTATTAATTTCACTACTTTTAAACCGTTGAAACCCAAACCGACAATTGGGATATAATGGAGGAGCACCATCGTAAGCTTCTAAAAGTATTTGGAAAGCTTCGGCAGCAGATTTCTTCACAACAAAAGTAATGAATGTCGAAAATACAATTTTCAGCGTTCCATGATTAGTGTCTATATACGCTGAATAACCTAATAATATGGGAAAGCGTTATTTTAGGTAGAAGAATGCCAAAATCACCGAATTTAAACATTACGCACAATATTCGATTTCTCATTACTTTATAATTTTTCATTTGTGGAATGAATACGTTGAGTTTGTTCGGAACACGTTGAACTTTTATTATACCAATCGATTGTGCATCTAAAGTCGGAATTTTCGATATACGAAGAAAAAATTTGAATACACTAATCCAACTGGCCGAAGAACCCACGCTACTAAGATTGGATTAGACCTCACAAGAAGAAGGTAGATAGAGATAAGAGTTCTTTTGAAAACTGAGCCTTATATGACAACAAAGTGTAAGTATCGACAGTTTTTTTGTTTTTGACGCAGATAGGCAAACAATCAGTCTTCTGTGACTGCAAATTTTTAAATTATTCATCGTTATAAACAAAAATTTTATGGTTTATTGTGCAATAATATATGATTTGCTCTCACGGATTTTAAAATGAACATAATTCCTGCTTTTTGCACATATTCCCACATATAAGTAATAAGTAAAAGTAACAGATGGACCAACGTTAGGAGGCTTTAGTATTAAAAGCAAGCATTTTTATGCTTGTAGGGAACCGCTAATTCTCAGCAGTGGACTCGTCTAAATCTCAGACTCCATTAAATTTTTATTCTCATCAAAGAGAAATTTTCTCATTTCCATTCTTATTACCTGTAAATGGACACAAAATATATGTTCTTTTGCTCTCTGAGATATTTCAAATTATTTAAGTCGGAACAATCAATTTTTATATATTTCTTTAAAAAGTAGTAGTTTTGTATTTTTTCTATTTATTTATTTTTCTTTCTTATTGGGATTTTGTTAGCTGAAGGTTTTTGTATTAATTCATTATCCATCTTACAACACTTCGGCTAACTTTTTTATATCTGTCGAACAGATATTACTAATATTAAAAAACACAAAAAAAAAAATATATTCGTTCAGTGAAGTTAGCTGTGGATATAGAAAAGTATTTAAAACAAATTTTATTACTTTAAGGAAAAGAAAACAAGACAATTGTTCGTATTCACGTTTAAACTTAAATTCTATTAATTTAAAAACTCATTAATTTCTTGCTTAGATTTATTTAGTACTCTACGCTTATAATACGCTTCATCAAATTATTAAAGGTAATTAAATCATGAAACTCACTCAACGAACTCCTTTCGCTTTTAGCCACACAAAAGTAACTGCCTTAATAAATTGGTTACACTCAAACCACACGTTGAAATTTGCTTAAGAATTAATCTGTTTCTATGACAACGACTAAAAGTTAATTAATATAAAGGTCGTCACAATAAGAGTGCACTATCTCACAATTTTCGCAATTTCATGGTCTGCTGGTTCGAGCTCCTGAATAAGCTGAATCTTATGCGGGTAAAGGTTGAGTTTTTCTAACATAATTCGCTGCGTAATGCTTCGTGAAATTTGAAGTTGTTATAAACGATGCCAAATTGACGCTAGCGGGTTTTGTGCGACACTCTTATTCACAGCAGCAATGTTTTCAGAAGACCGAACGGTACGTAGATGTGAAGGAGAGTTACTATCTATAATCGGCCCAGTTTCTTCAAACCATTTCACCTCTCTTCGAATCGTTAATCACTTAAATGCACTTTCTTGACCAAAAATTACGCGAAATTTGCGAGAAGTCTCAGCGTAATGGGTTTTCAAAATTATAATAGTTGATCATCATTGTTTTGTGTAGCGCTTCATCTTTAATAACCGGTAATTTCATAGGTAGCAGCTATTAACCGCTCTGCTTAACTTGACTGTAAAAAAATTGCGTACAGAAAACATAGAAGCTTGGACAGAAAAATTTTTCGGAATTAACTAAAATTAAAAGTAGAATAATTGCTGAGATATGGTTTCGTAAAAATTTATCAGAAGCCAAACTTGGTTTTAAAATTTGCCCTCACAACCATCTCCAACTTATAAAAGCAAAAAAATAAAAAAACTTTGACTTTTGTCAAATCAACTTAGAGAGTTTCCGCTAAGCTCGTTGTTAATTTTTCTTGAACAAAAGAACAAAGTACATTAGTGTTCTACTGCTGTAGCTCGTAGATAAAATCATAACAATAGCCTCAAAAAGAGCTATCAAATCGACTTTCACATAATAATTGATTGCTCTCATCTCTCTTTCTTTTATGAGATCCTTGATAAGCAGCATCATAGTGAAGGAAATTTCCGCATGCTTGCTGGATAACCGCACTAGTTCATCTCAAAATCTCATCTTTTATCCTATAAATCATTTGGGTGACAAATAAACTCAAATTATTTGCCTTAAAAAAAAATCGGTATTTACTTGCTTTCGTGTCTGTCCAAAAATACATTTTACTTCACTTATCAGCCTTTGCAGTCAAAAAAGCGTTTCTTTATCAGTGAGAAATGGATAAAATCAGTTAAATGTCAAGTCATTTGGAAAATTCCAATGTTCGTGCTTACTCATAACTACAATTACACAAACGGTAATTTTACTTGCATTTAGGAAAATGAATAAATGAATAATTAGTTAATATATGAGAGTAGACTAATACCGAATTAATATTCATATATATGGTACAATAATATTACTAAAGAATTAAAATGAAATGAAAAATATAAACAAATTCTATACAAGCATACTACTACTAAATACGTTCTTTAAAAAATTTGATATATGTAGTATAGCCGTCCCTGGGGTATGTATTGATTTTACAAATATTTGTAATGCGCAATAACATGCAACCGATTTCCCGTGATGCGTTTGCCTATATTGTCAAACTGCATGAAAAGGAAAATCTATTTAATTATACCTGTTTGGTTAATTATGTGTCCATTCGTGAAACTTAAGCTGGTGATCAAGGGAACAATCTTGTATTCAAATTTTTTCTTATCACCATTGTCAAGTTAATTTGGAAAATTAGAAAAATCGATCTCCGGATCTGTGCCTACAGTTACGAACAGAAGCAGATATCTTGGCTCAGGAATTTAAGATAGATTTTACATCATATTTTCAAAAAAAAAAAATCCACTCATTAAGTATAATAATTTTGCTTAATCGTGCCAAGTGTTTGTTCACATCAACCAAATAAAACGCTTTTAAATGCTTGAAAAATGTTTAAGCAGAAACTTTTGAAAAACGTCTAATTTAAACCAAATATGATAAATACGGCGTGATACCAGTAAATAAAAAGATTCTGTTTTTGTTTCTCATTAATTAAAATACAATTAAAAAATAATTCATAGTCTGATCACAAACAATCATAGACGCAAATACGCAATCAAAACTATACGCTTATAAAGGTGGCCGGTGTGAATAAGGGTATAACGTTGGTTTAATATCTTCATAACGATGCTGAAATTTTGATTAAGATATTTTTTTGTTCTTTTAGCTTTCGTCGAATTAAACTCAAATTCTATTGAAGTTTGCCCATGAGACAACTAGGAGTTACCAAAACTCTACAGCTAGTATATCTCTCCTAAGATCACAACTACTTCGAATTAGAATCTGATTGAAACAGTTTTTCTTATTGAAATCTCCGCAGCAAGTACAAAAAGATTTTAGTCATGAAACTATGTATTGTCGCATGTTTCTTTAGATGTAGCTACAATAATCATCAAGTAACTAGTAAGCCAGCCAGTGTATTTTCACACTGATATATTAATGAAACTTTTAGGATTAATTATTTCTTAAGGATAAATTGGCACAACGGTCACAAGTATAGTACACGTGGTCTTTCATCCTGATGTACTGTTTTCAAGTTCACTTAAAAAGAGAAAAATTTAGACAATAGATACGTATAAAAAAATATTATATTATAAGAAAATTTTGCGGATATTAGGCGTAGGAAAGACATTATTTCCCATTGGTAGCTAAAATTAATCATTGACATCCAAAAATATTATTGCCAAAGAAAGTTCAAAATATGGAAATGAAAGACAGGTGGTTACCTCAAAATCATCTAACTGAACCGATACGCATCTTAGGTGGGCCGATATATTAGTTTTTAATTAACGTTTTCGATATGAGAAAGCTATTTACAAGAAAGCAACAATATATGCTAACGTCAAAACAAAAAAGCTTTTGGTTTAAGTGATAACTAAATTTGATAAATTGAATTACGAAATGTTGGAGTATTATCTCTATTCACTAAATTAGATCGCTTCTGTCTTTCATTAGCCCCGAAACCTTAAAAGATTCCAAAGAGGAAAGCGTTTTTCATCGAAACGATAAAACGATGACATTTGTAAGGTTGTATTATGAATACCATTCCAAAAATTATTTTAGTAATTGAATATGTGTTTTGGAAAATAATTGGAAAAGTTAAAGGTAAAGTTAAGAAAATTTTTGCCAAGTAATAAGAACCATTTCGATCAACTCTTTAATTTTTGTCGTTAATGGTTCGGAAATGTATTTTATTTTCTTCTTTTTTTTTTTTTTTTGAATAGACGTAGTGGCAAGGCGCTGCTAACTAATGGGCCTACTACATTTGGACAATACCATTTCGGAACTGCTTTCGCATTACCTTGAGGCGGCACATCATGGATCGATGTTCCTCTTTATACTCTCTTTCTACACCCCCTTCCCCTATCAGATTAGGCGATGGGTGCGCAGCTTTATTTCGAAGGATGTTATACAGAAAGATGGTGCACTTTCGCCATCCTTCCGCACCCCTTAGAAGGTTTGTTATCAGTGGTTGGCAATGCGATCTAGTGAGCACGTTTCTCAAAGACGACCAAGCCGGATACACAGAAACTGTTTGCTCCGCATCGTGATATGTGCTTTCACCTAGGTCGCTATCTGCTCGCCAAACAAAACGGCAGAGACAGATTGCAAACTTTTCATGCCCAGTCAAAACAGGGATTATGAAAAAGTTTGTCTCTCCATGTTTTCTATTCACCCATTGTTCAACGTCAAGGATTGCAGTGTAGATCGATCTTGCTTTTAAATCATTATCGCATCGTTGTTGCCATTGCTTTAACGCCCTCCGTCGGATAGCTGTCCTTAATATGGGCATATCTTCGCCTGTTCTTCCTTTTTTTTCTGTAGTGAATGTATAACCTCTCCGTCAGCAGCAGCTCGATTGATAAGCACAGCTGCCGTCGACGTTGATATCGTATTGTACATAGCTTTTGAACTGTTTCTAGAAGACAGTTACTCTGCAATGTTTTCTAGGTCCAGAAGATGACTGAGAAATTCAATTCCATGCCTATCGATTTCTATCACCGGCATTTGAAAGAACTTTCTCTCCCTCGCCAGTATCGTTTCAATTTTTCCTGCGCCAAGTTAGAGCTTTTGCTTACGTAGCCACCTCTCAATACTGTTAACTGATGCAGCAGATATGAATAATTATATTTTCTTTATAAATAAAAGAAACAGGTTTACACAAAAAAATATTATGTGTTTCCATCTAAGATTTGGGAGCGGTATTAGACGGATTATATAATTAGGAATATCTTATAGCAAGAGCCACAAATAGTATAATTAAATATGGAATGACTATTTATTTGTACGCATTATACGATTTATTCATAGCAAGCGAACTATAAAAGCAATCATAATTTATCGAAAATCTATCCCTTTTAATAAAAAAAAAAAAAATTCATTTTAAATCGAAAATACGATATCATACTATTTTTTTCTTTTTTTTTTATTCCACCGGCTTAAAACGGGTTAGTTAATAGGGAACCATCATTCGTTTACCACAGTAACGCCAAACGATAAGTTTTATAAAACAACAGGATGCAATCAACAGCACACATTGTACGATAGAATATTTCTGCTCAATACGTACAAAAAAAAACCAAATTAAAAGCTTTCACGTAACAAAAAAAGAATATCAACAAATATAAAAATTACACGTACAATCCCATGTATAGATCATATATAAAATGCTTCAATGCATAAATCGATATATGTATGTTCATGTATACGCATGTATGAATTTGTAATACGCTCCTAAAAATGCTTCTCCAAATTTGGAAATAATCCCAAATAAAATGTATGCACTCATGGAATTTCTTCAAATATATTTATTTCGATGAAATTAATACGGAAGTAATGATTCATGCTGATCGCCCCCAGAATTGTGCAACATATTATGGATTGAGTATCAATGATAATATTACATAAATATTCAATTTGCATTTAGGCGATGTAGAATCTTGAGCGACTACTTTTTGAAATATTAAACAAGCTGAACTCAATTTACTCTATCAGTCCTACGTACTGGTACAGTAATCTAATATGCATTATAGGTAGATCATATCAGTAAAATCAAAAGCGTTACACACATCACTGAAACTAAAGTAAAAGTTCATTTCTTTTTTCATCTCTTTTATTAGATTAGATTCGAGAGTGGGAAAAACTCTGAAAGTCAGAAAACCCCAAAGAAAGAAATCGCAACAACATTAAATCGCATGTTCGTGGTGGCCACGTGGCATCATCGTGAGATGATTTGGTCTGAAAGTCGTTGATGCGATAAATCGATTATTTCATGCGCAGTGTCACAGGTGCCGTCCTATTGAAACTATATGCCGCGCAGATATATGCCGTCCAGCTGAAGTCCGTCAGCATGTTCCTGTAACTAATACATTTCACAGTCACTGCAATTCTGGTCTTATTTTCAATCACGTCGGCTGACCAAACTTTAAGCCAGATAGTTGCTCGTTGTAGATACATTTATTTCTCATGAATCGCGAGAAGATTTTTTAAGTCCCAAATTCGACAGTTTTATTTATTTAGGACGCCATTCAAAGGCAAATACGCTTCGTATTCATTAAAAACGAAAAAAAGGAGTCTTAGTAAAAATATAATTGCTTACATCGCCAAATTTGTAGTAAACTACTTGATAAATCCCCATGTGTTCAAAACAAAGAAAGGACATATATATACTGCTATCCCGAAAAAAACGAATTTTGATCAGCAAAAAAAAAAAAAGATTCTTTTTTCTGCGGGCGCAAACTTCAGTTGTCGATATACTATATATATATATATATATATATATATATATATTTATATATATACTTATATATGCGTTTATATATATATATACAGTGGGTAAAAGCCAAACTCGTACACCACAACATTTTTTTTCTTTGTCCGATTTTTTATACCCAAAATATAATTTGAGAAAAGTTCAGTATTAATTTTTTATAGCTTATTTCACTAACTTTTAATAACAAAAACCAAAAAAGAAAAATTTTGATTTTTAACAATATTATTCAACGACAA
>KK351195.1:416676-430586 GCA_000671755.1 Glossina brevipalpis
TATATATGTATACCACTAGTTCTCGATATTGAAAGCAATTATTTTGTTTTATATACTATTTCCCTTTATTTACGTAAACGTAATGCTTATTTATTCCGTTCTCTAACATTTCCTTTTCTTTTAATGCATATTGTTAAAGAAAAACTATTATATTGTGTTCATTTTTTCTTTACAGTACGAAAAATTTCATAAAAATGCATAAACCAAGCGGACACCTACGACAAAAAGCAACACATAAATTTCAGTTAAGATAAAAACTAACAGACTAACCATTTGCCACGTACTTCTTCCTGAAAGAAATAACCCATAAACTAACTTTACGTTAAATTATAAAAGCGACCAACTAAGCACGGAGTGTCCGTAAAATAGACAAAGACACATCTTAGAGAAGATCTTCAGCAAGTGCGAGAAGGAAATGTGCTCAAAAACTCAATTTTGTTTTCTAAACTTGCGAACATATTTAATATATTTATGCTGTTATCTGTTAATTGTGGTGGCGGCTGGCAGCCGCGCCGTGAACGGTTTAAAATGTTATTGCAACCCCAAGGAATGCGACGTTATACGTTCGTTGGATTGTCCAGGCAAAGGAATGATGCTGTGGGATCCTTGCAAGTAAGTTGAAAAAAATGTGATTAAATTAAAAATAAAAATAAAACAAAAAAATCTACTATAATTACTATATTTTTTGAAATTTCTATTTAAATTAATTTTAAGATGTTGCCGAATTTGCGCAAAAACTTTGGGCGAGACCTGTGGTGGGCCTGGCGAATTTTCTGGACAATGTGAATCGCCCTTGCAATGTGTTATAAAATTGCCCATCTCTAATGGACTAGGTGTATGCATGGGTAAGTTTGAAAACTTTGAAATAGAAAATATTTGAAAATGAAACGACAACGAATTACAACAGAACGTAGGAACGAAAGCATAATAAAATGCACAAAAATTTATGAAAAATTTTTATAAATTAAATAGGGAGTAAAAACAACAGGTCAGAAAATTATTATACTCCCCACTTAAAAAAAAAATAAAAACTCAATATCAATGTTCTGTAGTATTAAGTAGGCGTGGCGGATTTATTTCGTTTTTATTTGCCAAATTTGCTCCCGTTATCTTAATGTTAGCGTCCTGGAAAGTGGTTATCGTGGACATTACACAATTAAGCAGACAGACAGATAGACAAATGGAGGGACACATAAGTTTAGGTGAATGTCGAATTTGATATTGATCAGGAATACATATATATCCGTGTTAATGTCACAAACGTTTTCAAAAAAAAAAAAAAAAAATTTAATTCCAATACTCTATTATACCGAGTGGGTGGGGTCTATAACTTCTATGTTTGTATCGATACTAGAGGATAGTGAATTGAATAAATGTGGAATTTTTTTATAGATCTGTCTGCAATGTTTTACGAATAATAAGAAAAAATCCCAATTGTTGCGGTTACGAGACTATTACCAAGGAATTTACGTAGACGGACAGACGGATGAATGGCATAAATCGGAAATTTGCTAATAAACACATTTTTTGACAGGCACTATTAACAAGAAGTTAATTTATTCATCATGTAGGAGAATAATACTGTTATGTCTGGAGCGATAATGGGCACGTTCTTTCTTGATTAGTCGGCTCAATCTTCTTAATCGTGTTCGACAGAGAGATCCAATAATGGTTTCGCTCGATTTCAGGAATTCATAATATACGACAACAAGCTAAGCCCACCAAATACATAGCATGCGTCTTTTTCATGAATATTCGGTTTGGCTGTCAATGAAGCACAGCCAGGTGATCCCCATAATTTTCTCTTCTTTCGGCTATCATAGTGGAACCATTTTTTCGTCACCAGTGACTAAAACCCTCTTTGTTATGTCTGGCAAACAGCATTTCACTCATGTAAAATCAGCGTGAAAGATCTTTAAGCTTCAGTTCATATGGAACTTAATTTCCTTGCTTTTGAATCATTCTCAACGGTTTTAAACGATGTGAACTTGCTTGTTGAGTCAATTCTAATGTAAGCGCAAATTCTTTTTTCATTTGAGACGAATCTTTCTTCAATAATACTTCCAATTTCGTGCCTTCATACACTTTCTGCCTTCCACTGCATTCCTTGTTTTCTATGTCAAACTCACCGCCTTTCAACTTTTGCAACTGCTCATGGCAACTTCTCTCACTTAAAACATAAGGAACAAATAAGCCTCAGTCGCAACTTCTTTTGAACTAAAGATATATGTCAAAAGGTCCAGCAAATGACGCTTATTCAATATAAAAGTTGATATTTGCCACGAAAATAATTATGTCATATTGGTACTAATACTTCAAGTTTATGTTATGTTACCAGTGGTTACGATACAACGTTTTACCTCTGGCAATTTTAAGAAGACCGTCTGGTGGAGTCATGTTTTGTTAAACGGCGGAAATTTATTTGCACTCTTAATCTATAAACTTTTGATTGAGTTTACAAATCACTTTTACAGATTTTTTAATCGAACCAGATATAACAGACCGATGAACATTTATAAAAAATTCAAAAATATCTCTACTGCATTCTTTACCATCCATTGACAACTTCAAATTTTATGTAATCAACTTATCTTCTTAGATTTTTACCAACGTAGCCTAACATAAAATGCAATCATCGCTGTCTCGTGACCACTTAAAATATGACCGGAAACTACATTTCAGCCTATTAAAAATCGCTTTGCGATCAATCGGATTGATTTTCCAAACTGGTTGACCTTTCTTACTTTACGGTATCTCCGGTGTTTTAAAAGTATTCGACATACGGAACATACTCCCAAGAGTCAATATAATAAATGATAGAAATTATAAACGTTGTATGTAAGAACACTTACGAATGATTTTTCCTTGTCTTTTTTCTTTTGGTAATTTTTCCTTCCTTTCATCCAAAGGAGTTATGAGACTGCAAGCATAAAAAATTGTTTATATTTTATAAGAGAGAAATTACAAAATATTTATGTTATGGCATAAAAAAAACCTCAGAAAAAATTGAAAATAAGATTTTAAGGCTATAAACATCAGGTTTAAAAAAAATATCTGTGGTTGCTAAGGCTAAGGTTTTCTTATAAACTTTTTTTCTTTTTATGATGCATATCGTATCTATTGATTTAATGCATGGAAGGATATTCTTTCTGAATTCGATACAACATTTTATAGCTTTAATATAATAAGAAATATTTTCTCAGGGGTTTGAAATTTTCCTTGTGCGTTAAAAGCAAAAAAGCTGTAGAAATAATATTTAAAATACTTTATGATCTGTGTAAAATACTTGAGAATTGAGGAAAAAATTTAACAAAAAGAAAAAAGGTTAATGTTTTGATATAATTTTATATTTATTAAAAGATATAAAATTTTACGAGCATTTTAGCAAAACACAAAATTTGTTATAGTTTATAGCAAATAGTCCAAACTTACATATCTAGAATTCCTTTAAACATTGCACGAGTTATAGAAATTTTCTTATTTCATTTGCAAAATGTATAAGGTTCGTGAAGACGTATTTCCTTTTTAAAGAAGATTTCTTTTTTCAATAACCGCACTACTATGAAGGTCTTATGACGCTATAGATCTAAGAAAGAGTAGTTGGACTGACAGCTTGGTAATACATGGGCTGTTTGGATACCTTATTTGCGGATTATGAACATTTATAGGCTAAGATAGTGAAGATTTGTCATCCGCTTTCGTATTTAGAATATCACAACCAAATGCTACTATATGCTGCTTAAAGTCTTACCCTCTGCTTTACAAATTAGTTTTGGGATATCACATTTCTAGGGCCCATCGAATTGTCCTCCTTGCTTTTTCTCCTGCCGCGGGGGTAGAAATCTTTTCACCTTAGCAAGATGACACGAAATGACTTGATTTTGGTCCATAAATGATTGTAGCTACCAATTGAGAACTTAAAATTTAACTTAAAACTTCAAAGCACCCGGTATACCAACTATCCTCGTGGAATTGATCTCTCCTATGCAAGTGTCCACGTTAGACTAGAAAAGACATTTTTAGGTAAAGACATCTGCATATATATCTCTACGTTCATCTACCTATCGGTCAGTCTTCCTATCTATTTATATGGGTTTTTATACCGACCGCCAAAGTATTGTTGTATATTCATTCTGCCATTTTATTTGCCACACCCGGAAGGAAACTTTCAAAGTTTACATATTCTTGATCAGAATCAAAATTTAGAATCGATTTAGGCATATACGACTGTCCGGTTGTTAGTTTGTCCGTCTGTGCAACTGACTGACTATCCATGTCTCCGTCTGTGTAACGTCTGCGGTAAACATTCTCTTGGCTGAAACACCTCTGCTTTCTTCGTCTTTTGATTACTATTCATAGATTACAAAAGATACAGATATAGATACAAATGGAGATATGAAAGATTCGGGATAGCCAAATATAATTTTCTTACTTGTTTTCTTTTTTAACATTTTTAAGGTTACAGTCGAAAATAGGTTAACTAAAACGAAAACAAAAGTGGGAAGTATATTAGATATATTCCCGATTTGATGCCAGGGATTACGCTCACTAAGGAAACATACATTCTTTAAATTCAAATTTACGACAGGGAAAGAACAGAAAAGAGATTACAAAGCCCAAAAGGTGTAAAAAATGTAATTTTTGTCTACACTTTTGTACGTTTTTCTATTTTAATGCAATACCGTGAAAATCTTTATTGTGTAGTCTATGAGTTACGAGCAAAATATTCAGAAAAAAGGTGTTTTCAGCCTATTTTATACTGTACGCTTGACATGTGACCAAATTGGCCCATTTTTAATAACAACCTGCGCGCAAGAACTTGCGATGTTTCTGCCAAATATGAAGGAGAAAATTTGCGACAGACATTACATGGACGAGGAAACGGACGGATCGATAGACGGATTCTAAGTTTGAGTCTGATCAAGAATATATATAATTTGTGTTATATCTGAAGCTTCCTTCAGTATTCACAACAGTAAGTATTTCAGTTTTAATTTTTTTTTAGTTTATTCAGCTACATATTAAATTTACAGTCGATACTACTAAATCTTAGGAACTAAATATCAAATAATATATAATCAAGATTAGGATAAAAGAAAATATCCAATTCTAATTCAGTTCTGACTTTACAATTCAGCTACGTACACGGTATAGTCGTTTAGAAACATAAGGATCAGTGAACTCTTTTGACTATCGTTTAATAAATCCTAGAAGAGATTTGGTTTTATTAACTGCAGCCTCGATGTGAAGGTTGAATTTAAGTTTAGGATCAAATAAGATCCCTAAATCCTTATAACAAGTGACATTTTCTCGTATATACTCGTTAATATGATAACAGGTGGGAATGATTACAGTCCATGCCAGTGACATTTTCTTGCATTTATTTAAATTTAATGACATGCCATTAGCCTCACACCAAATGTACAAATTCATTAGATCAGTCTGAAATAAATATGCTTGATCAATAGACTTAAATGATAGATGAATTTTTACATCATCAGCAAACATTAGGACTTGAGAATGCTGAACACACAAAGGTAAATCATTAACAAACAAGGCAAACAAGAGTGACTACCCTGAGGAACACCAGAGGTAACTGATATTTCACGCGATAACGCTGAGTCAAACAACACCTTCTGCGAGCGACTAATTAGATAACTACTGGACCATGCCACCATCTTTTCAGAAAAACCATAACACTTTAATTTATGAATAAGAAGATTGTGAGGAACCTTGCACTACAAATGCACTACAAGTTAACTCTAGAAGATGAGTTGAAGTTGATCTACCCTTCAAAAAACCATGTTGATATGGCGAAATGACAGAACATATTGCCGAGGACATTTTTTTCGACAAAAGTGATTCAAAAAGCTTCGGTAACACACTTAACTTTGCGATCCCTCTATAATTATCGACAGAGTTCCTAGAGAGGTAAAATGTAACTGCTTTTTCAGATTTGAGGAAAATAACCATTTAATAAACAATTATTAGATATCTTAGTTAAGGGAACGTAAAGTAAATCTGCACAATGGCGCAGAATGCACGAAGGAATTCCATCCGGACCTGGTTGGAAACAACAAAAATTTTCAAAGTAGATAGTCCACCGTGCATTTTTTCTTCGGAAAGCATTACATCAGGAAAATATTAAATGAACCAAGATTATACGGATAATTATCAATTAATAAAGACGACGAAAAGTAAAACATTTCGAAGAACTCAGCGAATAAGTTAGATATCTCTACGCAACAAGATGATTTAATATTGTTATACAATATTACCGACGTGAATCCTTTTACCTCCCTCTTCAAATCAACACACCTATACAAGGATTTAGTGTCTACTAACAATTTGTTTTTCATTACCTGAATATATTCAGAGAATGCTTTAGCTTTTAGCTTTGCCTTGCCTTCGCATACGCCGCAAATACTATAACGCGGCCGGTAAATTTATGCTTTTTACAAAGCCCATTTGTTTTGTTACGAACCTCACGTACTTGTTTATTAAACTAAAAAGGGCATTCATTAGATAAAAACACACTTTTACCAGCACTTCGAACTGGAACAGCAATGAAAATGGCAGGTACGAGTCTATTATAAATTACTGACAAAGAACCATCAATATTATAACTATGGACATCAAAAACCATCTCCGTTAACGAAGATCTAAGAACTTCATAACTTGTTTTATTAAAAATACACCTGGTACCAGAAACTTTCGTCATCTTCTTATTGGTTTCAAGGAGTAAATCAACATTAAGAGTAAGACTTGGATGATAATCATCCTCCGGCCACGCAAATGGATCACACCGAGCAACTGTAATGCTGGTATCACTTGCAAAAACGAACTCCAAAATTCTATTTCTACTATTCATAATAAAGTTAACTTGGAATAGACATAAATCACAAATACCATCGAAAGAATCAGAGTGCCAGAGTGAGGTACATAACATCCCAGTTTCTCATTAAGGCCCAATGAAATGCTGAGCAAATTAAAATCACCAAGTACAAGTACTTTGTCACACGGTTTTACATGATTGTAGACATATCTTAACAACCTGAGGTGCTCCATATACACACCCTCGTCAGACATCGGAGGGATATACGCATACGTTATATATATAGAACATTTGAGTAAATCAATTTGAACACATAGAAGCTCAACATCAGACGAATTGGAGGGAACAATCGTAGATACTGTTATACAACGATGTACTGCAATCAATACACCTCCACCTGTTTTAGTAAATCTGTCCTTACAAATTTGAAAATCAGAGCAGAGAATTTCTGTATCATTTATAGCTTGTTTTAACCAAGTCTCCGTGAACTCAAAAACTTTGTAATTGATATCAAAGGAATTTGTATAGAGATCTCGTAATTTTGTATTTAAACCACGGACATTTTGATAAAGAATGTTAAGAGAGCCAAGTTCCCAAAGCTTAGAATTAACACCTCTAGTGCTTCGATAGAGTAAAACAGGCTTTACTCTACAGACCGTTGGTTTTTTTGAATCCGACTGGGTAGACGCATTCGGAATTTTTCGAGTTTTTCGCCGAATGAATCCCTTGATTAATGACCCCTCAGGCCATGAAGATTTATCAATCAACACCTTAAAATATTTCGGTTGGATCGTGATTTTAAACGGGGATATACTTCGTGTTTGAGAAAAATTGAATTCAACAACATTGTATCTGCTTACGTCTAAAGATGGATGTTTAGTCCTCAGGTAGCGTGTAATGGTTTCAACTGAGGTCTCAGGAGCAGTTCTAGGTAAAAATGTAGATTTGCGGGGAGGACCAGATCACCATCACCGATATTCGAGAGAGGAGGAACCGTCTGTGCTAATGCATTTATTAGAGATGTTTGAGATGTTTCATTAGCTGGGAGCACGTTTTACATGTCGAAGAAGGAGGGCCATGGAGAGCGGAGCAACAGTCATTGATGACGCTAATGACGAAGATCTGACTTTGTCCGCATAACTAGCGACAGGCTGACTACCACTTTTATCATCAACAGGTCTAGACGGGTAGTTTTGCTCAGACATGGTAATGACCTTTTCGGAGGACAGCGGATTTGGGGATGACAGATCCACCAAATCGACAGAGGCCGCGGACGAAATTACAGGAGACTGCAATCAGAATCTGAATATGGACCGAGGATGAGGGTGACGGTACGCATGCAACGCTGCAAGTTGATGAATTATTTCTCTGCGGCGAGCCAAGGCCCTTAAGATATTCACATTCCTCAAAGAACTGATACTTGGCAAATTTCTCCGCCAAGCAGGATAATTCTTTTTCAATTTCCAGAAAACCCATTTTGGTTTAGCCGAGAAGACGGTAGAAGTCGATATTCCGAGATCGGCGATCAAGGCAAAACCAACGCAGCCCTTTGGATGAGTCTACGACCGCATCAGGTCTCCTGCCGGTGAGTCCGGCACACTTCGGATGGCCGAGGCGTTGGCATAACCAGCATATTATAGATCGATCATACCCCGATCCCAACTTAAAATTACAGTTGCAGTAGAGACATTCCATATTATGCCACGAGAAAAGTACTAGCGTTGAGGAAGTTCTCGATATTGAATGTCAATATTAAAAAAGTTTTCACTAAAGTATATGTTAGGCTACACTCTTTTATATTTGTTGTTTCCTTTCGTTCCTTTTCATTTTGACAGCTCAATAGAATATAGTATATACGTATTAGGTACGCCTATATATGTTTGTCATAAGTTTTTCAACTTTCAATATATTTTCAGTTTACACTGTAAAAACTTTGACAGCTTGTTGTTGCTGATGTTGTAATATTATTCATATCAAATGACTGATTAACCAAGCCATATTTAAATATTTAAATAAATAATGTCTCAAATACCAAACCGTTTCTGCTTATGTAAAGCGGTGTTGACAACATGTTAGCCGTTTTCACAAATGCTTACATATAGTGCTAGCGCTTCAAATTGACACTTTTCTATTAAAGTATAGTTAACTGAGGATAAATCGAACACACTCAACCAAATTATAGGTGGACAGCACCAAGTAACTTGTTATTAACCAAAAAAAGCCAGTTAGCAGCTTAAAATTTAACGCATATGTCAATGCTTGACTTACAAGAATTAGATAAGATATGATAAGAGACCTGATTTCTTCACAGTAAATAAGTAACTAAGAAAATAATATCTTGCAAATCATAAGAAAAATTCATTTTTATTTTGCTAAAAAAAATTCATCATTGCTGTGCTAAAAATTAGGAGGAAAATTTGCGTTTCGTTTGCTATGCTTAGAATTAATAGAAACTCGAATATTTTTGACGTATTTACCGTACGTATGGTTTCTACCCAAAGTCCGCCCCCAAAATGAGTATAGCTTTCTTTTACTCTGTCTTCTCTTCTTTTGTTTGGTTACTTATTTATTCATTTATTTATTTATCTTTTCTTTTTTTCTTTTTCGTTTAAAGTATGTAAAGAAAACACTGTAAAGTTTGTTATTGTTATTGTTATTGTGTTGATTTTAAAAACAACTTTTCAAATAAAACATACATAGATGTGTTTGTGTAAATGTATGGCATGTATATGTATTCATTTTATACATAGAGAAAACGTTTCCCTTTTTCAACTTCAATGTAAGAACAAAAAAAGGAAATAAAAACGAAAATTCCCTTTTATCCCAGGTTTTCTCTTCGCACACTTTAAGACCTACAGACGTGTATATATGAATGAAAACGTTACTTGTATATCGTTGTCTAACTTGAACAAAAGTTATCAAAAATTCTTAACACAAGAAAATGTAAAGCAATATACTTATATATATACATATTCCTTTAAAAGTTCCCTACAGACTTACACTCGACAGTGCGAATTGACTTTTATGTAAAAAACAACAACTTTTGTTAAAAGGCTTATAAAGTTTCATATGAGCCAAGCCATCCAATTAAAGGTGGCAAGCATAATGATTTTGTCATCCAATCCCTGACACGCTCCAACTCGTATAAAATTTAAAATCAGCTGTTTGGTAAATGAACTCCGAAAGTCGAAAAAGTGGGATAAAACACTGAGAATTTTTTTTTTTTTTTAACTCATCTAAAATAGACTTAAATCAGATTTTAGCACAGTTGCCTAAACAATAAAAAAAAATTAAAGCAATCGTAGGGAAAATAACCAAAAATTTCAAAATATGTTTTTGATAATAACTTACAATATTTAATGAGTATTACTTTGCAGCCTTCATCGCTGAGGTGAAATAGACCAATTGACATATTGATACGTTAAACAATAACGAAAATCCTAGGTTCTTATATTGGAAGTATAAACTCGTTCGGTCCGCTTTTAAAAGATAGCCATGGCTCTTAGGAACGTTTCATAATAGCAGCTGATTTCGATGGTTTTTGAAAGGTTAGACATCTGCCAATAATATCGGGTTGACGTCACTTTGAGTTTCATATAAAAATTTTCTTTCTTTCCGATGTTGAATATGCCAAATTTGGTATTAACGAAGCGGAATATGTGCTTTAACTGGAAGAAAAATGCAGTTAAAACGCATGAAATGCTTTTAAAGGTTTACTGCGAAGTATATGCACGAACTGATAAGTCAGTTAGAGAGAATGGTTTCGATCACTCAGTGGTTTGATCGTTGAAGACAAGCCTCGCCCTGGTTAGCCAAAAGAAAAAATCCAAGACAAAGGGTTGGAGGCATTATTCGATGAACATCCGAGTCAAACGCAAGAGGCGCATGTAAAACCATTGCGGCGTGACTCAATAAGCAGTGAAATTCATAGGTGTGATTTAAAAGCAAAGAAATTGGATACCTTTTCAACTGAAACCGAAAGACGTTGAAAGGCGGTTTTTCACTTGCGAGCAGTTGATCGAAAGGCAACAAAGCGGAATGTATATCATACGACAACATTAAGAAAAAAAAAAATAGCGCACTATATCCGGTCAGTCTCTAATTTTGCAGAGAACGATTTTCTAAGTAGTTATCTGAAAATTGTTTGTTAAGAAACAACTGCGAAAATTACTCTTGTCTTTTCATTACTACTAGTGCTTTGATATGAAAGTTATCTGTTAGTTAGATATGGGGATGGAAATACGATATGAAAACTCAGTGTTTGGATTAAAGATGATTGATAGGATAAAACGACATAAGGACGGATGTAAGCGGATCAATAATTTTATTTGTAGTGGTATCTTGAATGTAAGATTTAGAGATATTTTTATTAATAGTTTACAATTAAATCTTATTTTTTACGCCTGTAATCGTGTTGGGATTGTTCACTTTCACTTTCACTTCCACTTTCACTTTCATTCTCCACTAAAAAGAATAATAGACTTAGTTGTAGATGTAGCGCGTATTTCGCACTTACTTTTAAAACACATCTGCATGCATAAGCTAAAACTAACCGTAACAAACGACCTAAGAGGGTTAGTGTTCCACCGAAGTCAAATTTATTTTTGTACTCAACGAAAAATAAAGACTACTTGTTCAACTTCTATGGTACTTTTATTAGTATAGCAAAAGTGCTTTTATAAAATGAAACTTACAAACAAAAAATAGAATCATTTTCCAACTAACTAAAAGCAAATTTTTTTATAAAAACTTTATACTTCATTAAGTTTTAAAGTTAATCAGAGTTTAAGTCAATTTGTGACTGACTATCGGTTTCCAAAGATACTTTATTATTAATATTCAATATTTTTACTTAAAAAAAGGCAAAATTTTAAATTAAATTGCTTGTGTAATAATTATAAGAAAAACTTTCCATTTAAAATAACCGGTTACGGGGACTTTAGTGATAGAGAATTTCAAATGTGCCATAAAAATGGTATTTCAATTAGTTTAGTACATGAAATCTAAACTAAGGAAATAAATAAATCAATTGAGGAAGTTTATTGAAAGGATGACTGCCGCGATCATGAAATTTTTGATGTTCTGGACATGAGGACACAATACGAAGCTTGTCGAAGGGAGCAGTTGTATGCTTAGGCTTTTCAAAGAATTGTAAAAAATATTTCTCTTTCAACGGATATCATTGTTACGTCATTGTTAATGTCTGTATTTGGTCAAGTTTAAAAGTATAATTCTCACATATGATCTGGAGGTTCTAAGCGCAGGCTGGATGCAACCGGTGCCGTAGAATAAAGAACTTAGAGACTTATGGGTGGGTATGTTCAATATCTTTCATCTTCTGAGCATCGGCGTCATGTGGCCTATGTTGTCCTTATGTATAGAAACCTACTAAGCGTGTTTTCTATAAACGAAAATGAAATCTATAGCCCATCATCATTAATAGACTTACACAGTTTTGTCATAGTTTTCATGCACTCGTCCTGGAATTGAACAGATATTAACGCAAGTACTCATTCTTCAGCCCCATTGCGCGCCTGTAAAATAATCTAGCTACGCCAACTGTCTTTCGGACAGTTTCAGAATTTCTCACTTGCACGTGGAATGTGCACAACTATGCTATGTTAATGTTAAAGCCTGACTTGAAATCACTGGACCTGTAATCCTCTAACACTTATTTGCTCTCAAAGAGACAAAAGTATTTTAACGTACTGTATGCACTGCGTTTATTGTTTCTCGTTTCAATGTAGGATCCAAACGCTTATTCCCTTCTAGGCTGCATGCAACTTACTACTTTATATTTTTATATACTTGACAATTATGATGTGTGTTAAACAATAATCTAATCTTACACCTTATACTTCATTATCAAAGTCAATGTATGTAACACTTTGACTTGTAATTGCTAGATCTTGAATTTGAAATTTTCAAACTATAGCTTTATGTATAAAATTAGCTCTAATTAAAAGCTCCTGAGGTTCGTTCATTACCTATCAATATTAAGGTTATTACTAATTTCTGATTTTTTTGAATAGACTCTTTTCCTCATAATTTCCATTTTAGTGACATTCTTCACAACAACAAAAATTGATATGTATTTGTATATACCTTTACGTGCTGCCCCTGGCATACGTAAAAACAGCATGCTTTAAACCAAAATGTGTAGAGCATAAACAACTCATAACGCATGAGGATTATTTTTTATTTTCTGCAGTCTAGTGGCAGTTGTATCAGTTGTAAGGGAAAGTTCTGTCATTTTTCAATACTTGCACTTTTATGCGTTAGCGAGCAAGAATTCTGATAAAACTGAAATCGGTTTTAGCATTTTGATTGGTATATAATTGACGATTTATACACATTTTTTCGTATTTCAGTCAGTTTTTGAAGCTTATAAAACTGTCAACATAAGTAAAGAGAAACTGCACTTAAGACATTGTATACTGAACATGCTAAAATTAGTTTGAGAAATTTCGTTCGGGTGATTCTTCTTTGAAAGATGAATCCAGACAAGGAAGATCAACAGATGTCAAGGGCGAAGTGCCAAGAACAAAGTCCACGTTAACTTCCACAGAAGTGAACGTGAAGTGAAGCGTGAAATTCATAGGACTATTGGTTTGGATCACATTAAAAGGCCTGGTTTCGTGTCCGAAGTGTCTGTTTGGGTGCCACACGAATAAGCGAGAAAAATTTAATGGACAAAATGTCTAAATAGCAGTGGAAGAATACTTTGTCTCCAAAATAGAGGACTTCTTTTCCAAAGAGGTAGCTGAGCTGGCAGGACACTGACAGACAGTCGTGAGAAAGGATATTGGAAAAAGGACAAGTGGAAAAAAAGGTTTGCTTTTTCTTAAAAAAAAACGACACAACTTTCCCTTATACCTAATAGTATTAATCTACATATTATATGTATATATATATAATATATATATATAATATATATATAATATATATATATAATATATATATAATATAGGATATAATATAAATGGGAAAGTAGACAGATCACCCCAATATGTGTGTTAGGGTGTGTGCGTGTGCGTGTGTGTGTGTGTGTGTGTGTGTGTTTTTTTTTTTTTTT
>KK351196.1:5732-32239 GCA_000671755.1 Glossina brevipalpis
CCGTTATCGAAAAGAAATTGTAAAAGCAGATAAGGGAACAACAATAGTAACCGAATCAGGGAAAATTGTGCATAAAAATAATATAAGGAATTAAATTTAAAAGCACTTATGTACTATAATATAAAGTCTTTTGTACGATAACAATCGTGTGTCCTAAATTTAAAAATGTAAACACAAAAAAAACAAATATACAAAAGAATTTTGCTTCTTCTTCTAATAATTTTAGAAATAACAATCTCAACTTCCTTAAAGGCTACTTTAACGTCACTGAGGTAAATAAACAGTAAAGTCTCGATTTAAAAATAATTTGTCGCTTTCATTATGGTATATATAGTACGTACGTTAATCTTCCAACAGCTGTGGAATAGAAGCTATGTGGCAATAGTCAAATTGGCAATGTCAGCCAAAGTAGAAGATAAAGAAGCATAACTAACGTTCACGCAGACTTGTGGAGTAATTCGCACGTGCAGTTACCAATTATCAGAAATGCGATTAATAGCGAAAATTGCAGAATAAACTGCCTCGAATATTAGCCTTAGTGCACAGAACAAGAAATTTTCATCTTAGCCGGAATTCAGAACTCGCTGGTATAAGATCTCTTCAACATATAGTCTTTCTAAACCGCAGTTTAGCAAAGTTCTGAATCGTCTTACGATGCGTGCATCGAGTGCCGAGTAAAAACGCCGAGTCATAGCAAATTCAAAAATCTTCAACAATATATTTCGAATTTATTAAATTATAGTGTTTTCAATCCGACAAAGTGTTTCATTTTTCTCATTATACGAAACTTAATTACTACTGAATGATAAAATTTCATACAATGAATGATAGCCGAGTTCAATACAGTGTACGTAAAAGTAAATGTAAAGGCTAACTGCTATCATCCAGTTTTTTTTTGTATCTCCATATGACCTGATTATAGCTGTTGAATTATGAACAAAATGTGATTAGAAATCAAAAGCTGCAAGGAGCTATAAGAAAATCTTTTATATTATAAATTTTAAACTAAACGTCAGCAAACTTAGAGAATACGTTGTTGTCTGATTACTGTTGCGGACCTTCGGGAAGTAATTGGCAATTGCTAAGAAATTAACTATATTTAGATAACCCTCTGACCAGACTGGACTGTACCCAATGAGTGCTTGTTCTGGTGCCTTGAGAATTGCGCAAGTCCATTGAGATTACTTCACAGAAAGCCCGAAAGACGCAGGCTATCATCTGTTGAAAATAGTCCTGTGCGTAGGTGCACTATGAGATTAAACTTTACAGTAGGTGCTCACATAAAACCGATGATAGCAATCTGGCTGGTCTAAACTATTGAAAAATTTTTTTAAAATTTCTAATCTCGCGCAAAGGAAAGAATTCATTAAGAAAATTTTACCTTACAAAAGAAATCTATTTTTGTTCAGATCGCATAAATCTTTCATAGGCGTTCGATTGTCCTCATGAATTTTGTGATAACTAAATATTTAGTTCTGCGTAACTCATTCTTACTTCTCATGAGTCCAAATCTGATTTGAAATATGATCTTTCTACCTCTATTCATAATGCTATGATAAAGAAGGAAATCTATTATTTATTAGCTTCCTAGTTCACTTTTCTCGCTAGAGGTCACAGCTGACAAAACCTTAACGTTCAGATTTCAAAATTAAGATTTTGTTGTAAATTATTTTTTACTTAAAAACTCTGTTTTCATACTTTTACGTAGGTAGTTCTTAGTAAATATTTCCTATTATTATTATATAGTGCTAGATCGCAAACATGTGACACTAATTTTTCGTACACAAAAGACGAAACTCTTTAGCTGTTTAGGGGAAAAATCTACGAACGTTTTGTTTTGCTGTGTGCTTTTTAAAAAGTGTTAAAGCGAACTTGTAATAACATTTCAAGTGGATTTCCCTTCTATATCTCAAGAGATTTCCGGGGAAATGAAACTCTCAAGATACTATTTTTACTCGTTTAGTGTTTCTCTTCATATTTCAGGCAAAGTGCACTTGCATAAATAAATACAAAAGCGGACTCTTTCGTATGTAAATCGTATTAGAAGATTTCGAAATTGCCAAGAGAAAGCAAATGCATGTAAAGAAGCAACATTTACCTGCAGGTTAACGAATCCATCGCATACCGCATATTTTCTATATTCGTCTTATTTTAAGAGATATAATAAAAAATGAACTCTGTCTCTTTATTCACTAAATTTCCGCGAAACCAACTCGACGCGACTAAACAGGGATGTTAACATTTTCTTTATTAAACAGATGTTGTGCAAAGGAAATTCATTCATGTTTGTTTTTAAATGGAGGAATTGAATGGATATGAAACAAAGGAATGTAGACTTGCAACAATTTGTTTAATTTAACTTTTCAATATTCAAAAGCTGTTTTTATTCATAGCTCGCCGTTCATTAATTTTCAATTATTTGCAAATTTGTTTTCTTAATGAAAAACATAAAATTATATTGACTTCAGGCTACTAAAGTATTATAAGGATTACTTATAATAATAATCTATGGCTTACCTTAGCTAACACAGAATTGTTGGAAAATGAAATTCAAAAAGCGTTTAAGCTGTTATAGACGAAAGAGTTGCATACCGAAGTTTCTGAACAATAATCGTATGTTAACATAAAAAAAATTTCGGCGAGTAGAAACATTGTGATCATCACATTCATCGTCAGAACCACATCCTTTTTGTTTTCCTAGAGGAAGTTTGTCATAAGTGGTTTCCCTTTTTTTGTGGCGGAAAAAAATTCATAATTTTATTGCATTATTGCTCTAAAAAAATGAGGTTGACAGAACAAAAAATATTATGAACCATTTTAGAGAATAAATAAATACATTTAGGTTGTATTCACAACTTTTTTACTCTTAAATGCTACAGGATTTGTTTGCCTTCATTTCCACTTTATTGGTTATTGGATCAAAATAGGCGTGAACAATTCTCTCTGAGCCGGAAGCGTAATTGCTCGTCTCATTTTCTCAAGATCCTGATTCAATTCACAATAAATGAATCCGTATGCGCTATAATTACGAATTTTTTTTCTTTTTATTACATATTTAAAATAGAATCGGTCCAAAGAGACAATAAGTAAATCATATGGAAAGGTGAGGAAAATTATTATTTACGAGTTTTATTTAAAATGTTATTGGATACAAGTGAATTGAATGGATATAAATGGATGGAAGTAAATTAAATCGAAAGAAAAGTCGAAGGAAAATTTGGAGAAGAGAAATTATTAAAAGTATTCGTAACGCAATAAATTACAGAAATGAAATGAAACAAATCTTCTCTTTTTTTATTTCTCTGCACTTTTATAGAACAAATCCCAATAGCTCTCATCTCTTTTATGTTTAAACAATTCTTTTATTATTTTATTGTGTTTGTGTATCGTGTTGTTCTCTTTGATTTACTTATGTGGTAGCAGTGGTAGTAAGTAAAAGCGTTTATTTTATAGATTTGTGTGTTTCAATTTATTTGAATTTGTTTGGTTTTTTGGTATTTTTTCTACTCGATACCCGAGATTTCTGCTTAAATACGAAATGTTTGGTGATTGCGTTTGCAACGCGTCCAAATCAAACAAGTATTTTTTGTACAAGTGCTATAAATGTATGTGAGAGTAGGTGTAGGATAACTTTTTTTTGATTTTAGAAAATATATATGTATAAGCATAACAAATAGTCTTAAGGCAAAAGTGTATGCATACGCATGCGTGGGTAGATAGACAGGTAATCACGGAAACCTTCAAATCAAACTCTGGTTTATTACAATTATTTTCATTTACAAATGAGATCAAGCTGTAGTAACTGCCTGCTACTGTTACAGTTGAGTAGTACGGAAAGATAATTTATTTCCAGAACGTTTGTATATTTTAAGCACTACACACACTTCTGCCTACTTTTTTTTCTCCCTGATTACTATGCAACTGCAATGGTGTTTCGTTTAGTTAGTTATTAGCATCTTTTAATCATCTTTCTTATTGATAATAACAGCGTTCTCAATTTCTTCTTTAGGTTGATCCTTATCGCCCCAACCCCAAGTGTGATGGGAACCATCACCAGTACGCCGTACTCTTTGCTTAATAATGTCGGCAGAAACAGTTTTTAAATCGTATGCCCAACCAATTTTAGCAAAAAAGTCAATAAAAGCTGTAGTAAAGTTCATAGAGTATTTTCCAAATTCTGCGGTCTTATAGTCCCAGGGGAATACATGATGATAATTGTGCCAGCCCTCGCCAAAAGCAAAAATAGCCACAGACTTGTTTTCAGCCGGACTAATATTTCTGCATAAACGAGAAACGAGAAATTCCTAAATCCTTCACCCCTTATACTTCAACTTATTTCAAACAACTTACTTGTCATACGGTTTACCACCAAATTTATGTGCCGCGCTATTTACCAACCACGTAACATTCAATATGAAACACCAACGAAACATTGTGGCTACAAACCACGAATTCATAAAACTTTCATTCCAATAATGCATGGGCACCATAGTGGGTAACACGAAACACAACAAGGGCATCAAAATCATGTAATATCTGGAATATAATGTCGTTCGTAAGTATGTGTGTGTGTGACACTTATATATCTTCTTCTATCATATAATATACGCTATACGTACTTCTTTTGAAACATTACAACGGGATCCGCTCTTAGATCAGATAAATCGACGCCTTTGCCTTTGGCTTTTACTTCAGGATGTTTTTTGCACAGCAACCAACCAATGTGAGAGAAGAAGAAACCTCGTGTAGCATTGTGGGGATCAGCATCAGTCTCGGAATACTTGTGATGCACGCGATGATCACGAGCCCAATGATAGGCGGCATCCTGGAAAGCGATTGTATTGAAGATGACCAGCAATACGCGTAACGGCCATTTTGCTTTATATGAACGGTGAGCCCATAATCTATGTGCGCCAGCTGTGATACCCAACCCGGATACCACATACAAAGCAAAAGCTAAAGACAAAATATCAAAAATACGAGAATAAAAGGAATTTTCTATTTAACTAAACACCGAGTGATTGAGGACCGTAACGTAAGAAAAAGTGCGTAATAGATTTTAAACAAATAAGCAAAACTAAATATTCAAAATAATGCATAATTTGATGCAATGAAAGACAGGCGGTCACTATGACATGCATGACGTTGCTGCTATCTGCTCTTATTCTAGATGAATTTAAAACAGTTTACACCTGAGCTACGCGGTACAATTTTCCTTTTGGAAATGGAATCTACGGCCGCTCATCATTATCAGGAAATGACAGCGTTGTCGAGTTAAAGATTTAGGAAGACAATTCAAGACTTTTGTTATCGCCTAGAAAGCTTCTTGTGTAAAAATCGAGAAACACCATAATAAAATCAACTTAGAATTTAATCCTGAGTTCGAAGAAAGGCGATGCATTTTATATTTTCTTTAAATGTCAATCTTTTTTGAAGCTTCATTTTAATGCCGATTCTATTCACCTTAGCGGATTCTGGAAATATTCTCAAGTCATAGATTTCGATCGGGTTCCTTAGCAGCCTCATTTTTACTCGTTTATATTGATTTAAGGTGCACATTTCCGTATTTTTATATATATATATATATATATATGTATATATTTTTTTAAACATACAAAGGATAACTTTTGGGGAGTTGGGGGAGGGTAGGGAATATTCCAAACAAATCAATTTATTTTCATTTAAATTTAGAATACGCGCAAAGCTAGACTTTCTTGTCAGTTTTAGTGTGCTTTAAATTGCTGTTCATTGTTGGTTCTCCGTCACTTCGAGGCTACGCCGGCTGATTATCATCAATTTCAGTTGTCGCTTTATTATATTATAATTTGTGCTGTTAAGTATTCCTCCATTATTATTGGTGATGCCAAGAGTTTGCGAAGAGGATGAACTCTTTTGCGAAGAGTTTTCAACGATTTCATAATCATTTTTAAGATGATCTTTCTTGAAATTGTTGAAATTACTATCGCAACACCAGCAAATTTCGGTTAACAGCTTTTTATGGCCGTTACAAAATCTGTCGTCCATCAATATATCATCGTCATCATCATTATCATTTTCATATCAGTAAGCAAACGCTTAGTGCAGCAATCGGATACACCGTCTCTTAAAGGTTGCCCTTTGAGAGGCAACATATCTCCCCCATCTAGATGCCAATAAGAGGGGACTTACGCTTGCGTAAGCCATTCTCATAAACATCTGAAAATTTTCTGCGATTTCGGGCTTTCAGCTAGAAGTCGATTGTACCGGGCCTTGCCGTTGCATCATTATAGAAAAGCGTTCTGAACTTATTCGGTGCAAAAGTGCAACATTATTTAGCTTTTGTAAGAATTTCAGTTCTCAAATGGTCTGCAGATACCAGATTCTTGATCCGATCTTTGATCGGACATAAAATTTTTGATTCAGCAACATAACTTTTTTGTTGATCTTTATATCCACACAGTCCATTGTACTACTCTAACAATTTCTTTCGGCACCTCGTATGTTAATGTTCGTAATGTTAATCTTATTAAAGTATTTCTCGTAATACTTGAAAAAAATTATGGCGTTTTAAAATACATTTTTTTTTGGTTTGTTAAGAAATTTAGATTGGAGGAAGCCTTTTAATGTAGGCCTATATATTCAGTAGCAAGAAGTAGATCTTGTAAAATAAATTAAAAAAAAAAAATTACGAAAAATTTTCATTCATTTTATCCATACAAAGGAAAAATAATAACACAATTTACAAATAGTTTTGAAAGTAAAATAAAATTTCTGATTGAAAAGAAACGTTTCGATAGGAAATTTTCAATTGAATTTTAAATTAAAGTCAATATGTCGCATTATTTCTCTCTCTATTTCTACTTGAAAAGCTAATGTTTATATAAAAAATTATGTTACTTTAGGGGGAATCTCTCAATCATTATTGTTTGCAATTTCTTAAATTTAATAATAAAATTTAAAAAGGATAACCAAGCACAACAAAAATACTTTACTTACCAAACACTAAAGTTTGCCACTTGGCCGAGGTAAACATGAGATAAGCGCCATACAATGCTGCCACATGCAAATAACCGAAAGCTATGATGTTACGCCAAACGAGTTTCAATTTACGTTTTTCTGCTTTCTTTAGCTTTTCGATATCTTTCACAAGTCCACCATCAATGGTCTCGGCATCGTATTCAAATAGAACACCTGTAGCTGCCTCATGTAGAGCTTTCGGGTTCTGACTGGTTTCGGATGATGCATTAATCAGCGATTCGGAGATCGCTTGAGGAGCTGAAACGGCATTTGGCGGCATGTCTCTGAAAATAATAATAAAGCGTATAAATATTTTGTTATTTTTATTGTTATCATCATCATCATTATTGTTTGCAAATTACGTTTATTTGCATTCAAATGATCCTAAACTAATAATAATTGTCGTCGCGCGTTTGCTTTATTTGTAATAATTTGTTTTTTCTGATGTAATTTTGATAAATTTTTTTAAAAAACATGCAAAATGCAAAACATACGCGTATTCGTTAACTGTTAAAGCGTCGCTAAGCGATACAATTCAGCACACAAGCGAAAAAAATGTGATGGAAATGCAAACAACAACAAATAACTACTGAATCACCGTTGCGCCGGATAGTTAAGCAAAAACACTTTATTTCCGTCTAAATAAACAACGTTAGTGTTTGCGAATAATATTTCAATTCACATTAAAAATCATACGATGCAAAAGAATTTTTTTTTTGTTTATTTATTTTTTGTTTTTTTTTTTTATTTCATTTATTTTCACAGCAAACGCAAAAAACTTTGCCAAACACATTTTTTGCTTAATGAAAGCATTTATATGTATAGCACTGAGAGAGAGAGAGTGTTAGTTAAACAGTTATGCCTCTCACTTGTTCGGCATCTTGTGATTAATAATAATAACTATTGCATTTATTGTAAAGCGCAAAAGAGAGAGAGGGAGAGAGAGAAAGGCAGAAAACTATTCAAAATGGAAAGCAAATAAAGAATAAAACATTTGTTGTGAGAACAATCTAGAGAAAATAACTGTAAGGTGGGCCATCTTTCTTATTTGGCAATGTTTGTTTCAAAATACTCGGATGATTTTTTTTTTTTTTAAATCTGCAGGAGTATTTATTTAATTTTTGCGCCCTAAGGGTTATAGTATCAAAGGATTCGCTAAGAAATTATTACGGATAAAAATGAAGACATCATGGAATTTATTTAAATTTGACCAATGCGAGTAATGAAATCTTCCTAGTCATGTCATTCTTTCGGTCCATCTGTCTGTCTGTTGAAATCATGATTATAGCCAGGAACATTTAATTAGGAAGATTTAGTTTGATCTCATATTATTTTAATCCATCTGTGGTTTGACTACATTCGACAAAATTTATAAAAAAAAAAAAATTCCGTAGATTTGTGATGGTTTCATGAATTGAATTTCATTGAGCGGGGTAATTTATATGCGGTACATGTTGTGAAAAACTTAATTAAGCATTTCCAAGAACAATGCTTTCTCAATTTGATTTTAATTTATAGACTAAATTCTTGAGGAGCCCTGTTTGAGATGAATAAGTCCAATAATTTGACTAAAATGCTTAAATAGATTCTCAGAAAGAGAATGCTTTCTCAATTTGATTTTAATTTATAGACTAAATTCTTGAGGAGCCCTGTTTGAGATGAATAAGTCCAATAATTTGACTAAAATGCCTAAATAGATTCTCAGAAAGAATGTAAAGCAAGATATCTCTAGGTAGTCTATACCACAGAGAAAGATTCACGTCAATCTCTTAAGGTGAAAATGAAAACTTTAAATGTGAATAAATTAACAGTTTCCGGATGTTAAAGGTGGCTCAATGATTCCAGAACGAAGCAGCTCTTAACTTCATATAAGTTGAAATCGAAATACATCGAAGAATACACTGAAGAGAAAGATTCACGTCAACCTCTTAAGGTGAAAGTGAAAACTTTAAATGTCAATAGATTAACAGTTTCCGGATTTTAAAGGTGGCTCAATGATTCCAGAACGAAGCAGCTTTACGTCATATAAGTTGAAATCGAAACATATCGAAGAACACTTTTCGATGTATATATGAAATAGGGTAAAACAATGGTGTCAAAGATTTTATTTTCAATCTGTTGTGACGGTTGAGTTGTAATAAATGGAAAACCATAGTTCACCCAAATCAGGTTTAAATTATCAACCAGGAGGATCATGGGTCATCATGTAACTTTTTGATAGTCACTTTCATTACATTAATTTACATTAAAATACAACTTTGTAAGAAAGAGATATTGTGACTGCAATTTTTTTTTTATATTATTTAATTATTGCTAATGCAAATTGGAAAGTGAGATCAGAATTGATATGAAAATTTGTGTCATTTTGCAATTTTCTTTAGTATTGAGTAAAAGCAAAGGGGGAAATAATCGCCACAATCTCTTACAAGGTTGTATTTTAATGTAGGAAGTCACTATCAAGAATTTACTTGATGATTCTCTAGAGTTATATCAATTATCACGTTCCTGCAAGCATCTACATTTATTCAAAGTGATCTATTAACATTTTTAGCGATAGATAGGATGAGTTAAATATTCGTAGAGTACTAGTGACAATCGTCCATTATATATGAAAAGACATTCTTAAGCAACGTTCCAATTTCGGTATATTGTTTAACCAATTAAGGACACACAGTAACAACTTGTTATCTCACTTTTATTATATCCGTATAGCTTAATAGACGCAAAGCCTTAGAATAATTTAATTGACTTATACGTGGAAACTTTTGAGATTTATTTATAAAAAAGATATTTTTTGCTAATTCTCCATTCCTAAGACAATTTTTGGGTGGCTTTAATAAATTCAGCAAAATTTAACTTCGCGTAATCTTTAATACTTTTTAAGTTAATTCTCGAGTTATCAAAAGTAGAAGCGTGTATGAGCAGCACAAAAAGGTCCAACTTTTAAATTTTCACTTTCTGAAGAGATTGTACAATAGATAGAATACAAATGAATAGAAAAAGAGAGATATGAGTTAATAGGCACAGATTGTAAGGTTCATTTAATTTACTTATAATTTATGGAGCTTTTGAAACTTATTCAAAAAAAAGAAAAAAAAAATTCTCAACAAAATCTTTCTTTAACTTGTAAACAAAATTTTTTCCTACAATTTTTGTGTCAAACAACACTACTTTAGTTAGATTATTTCTAATAAATCTTTTCAAATCACATGTACTAAGAGAGGGAGTTTATGTAAAACTATTCTAATATATGAATGCACTTATTATAATAACATTTGATTTCAGTTCCTTGTCATTATGTGAGATAAATGCATCTGTGCATCTACAAGTTTAAGGAGATTGTAATGTAATATGTGTTCTCATAATATTCATATTGACCTAAGCTTTGCTTTGTGTGATTCATTTAAAATAGAAATTCGCCTTTTTTTAATAGAAACAAATATTTGGCCTTCTTTCTCACATATAATCATTTAATTTATAATTTATAAACCAATTAATTTATAATTTATACAACAAAAAGACAAGCGAAATATGTGTTTGTGGTTGACGCAAACGACTGTTGAATTTTTCATAAACAAAAGTTCATTGGTTTACTTTCTAAAGGTCAGATTTTACTTCCGTAAATAAACCGACGAAAAATATGAGAGGTTTTGATTTAGTTTAAAAGGTTTTCTCTCCTTGAAAATATCGTCTTATTTATCCATCTCACCTTCGCAAACAGTTTTCTTTTTATGGCAGCGCTAGCGCGCGATTGTGACCAGCTGTCTAACAAACTAATCTGTCTAGTGGTGTATGGGCAGCACTAGTGCATGCTTAGTCTGCTAAATGATTCATTAATATCAAGGTGAGTTGTTTCTTAACATTTTTTTTTTTTTTTGGTAAGAAGATGAGATCGAAAAGAGATAAAGCTCAAGTGTTTTCTTGTATTTAATTGTAATTTTCTTGCTCCGAATAATGGAAAAATTTCTAACATGAATTTTCTTTTTGTTCGCAAATTAAATAATGAAAAAAATATATCAGCTAAAAGAACGAAAGTTTGTTATCATTTTTTACCCGTAACAATTAAAAATATTGTAGAGTCAATCCTCTTATAATACAGTTTTCTAACACAATTTTACAACACAGTTTCCATATAAAGCGGAACTAAAATTGTAACCGTCTTTTCTCGTAAGGCTCATTTAAATTTTTGTAACTTTTGAAATATCGTACATCTTTTTTTTAAATTATAATAATAATAATAATAATAATATATATAATAATAAAAATATTAAACAAAATAATATTCTTATAAATAAAATTTTAGCATATTCAGCTAAAAAAATTAAAACAATTCCCCCTCTACTATATATTCAACATTAAACCCAGAAACCAGCTCAGATAACCCCTCAGCAAAATCATCCCTTCACTTTAGTTCATTATTATCCATAAACAATGGAATATAATTATGATCATAATTTATTAAATATGTATCATCTTTCCTTTCTAACGAGTCTGTTGGAAAAAAAGACTAGATCATTAATGACTGGCCAATCATCTTCTTGGGATAGAGATTCTAAGATTCCATACGGACAAAACTCATATATTTTCGAGTACTTTTCCTTTTCGGAAAAGACAAAGACGAAATATTTCGTACATACGTACAGACATATAATAAAATTTCATAAGTAACACAGATATGAACGAATGTGTTCGTAAAATATTTGTTTGTAGCTTTCGCTTACTTTATGCTTCTTTTCACGTTATTAAAATATATATATACAAAATATATATATATATATATAGAAATATATATATAAAAAAAAATATATATATATAAAAAATATATATATAAAATATATATATATATAAAATATAAATATAATATAAATATAATATAAAAAAAATAGAAGAAACTACTATAGCCAACTATTTAAAATTATCTATAGATGTGTATATATATCTACTCATAGTTATGTCGTGTAACCATGGTACAATATTTTGTTCCTTTAAAAGAGCCTTACGATACTATTTAAAGCCTTCTTCATAAAAGCAGTTGAAATCAAGATGCAAGATGTAAATTAAAAACGATATGTAATCGTTTTCTATTTAAAAAGCGTTTTTTTTTAAATGTGAAAAATGACATGAAGCATCAAATTTATTTTTGGAAGCCATGTTTTGATGATAAATTTGTCTAGAATCGTTTTCACTACTCATGCTGAGGCAAAAAAGAACTTATTTTTGATGGCAATAATTATGCGAAGCCCTTCTCCACGCCTTGTAAACATTTGATAAATCGAATGTACAATAAGTACATATGAAACAACGGTTTGTACACATTGACTTCACCTCCTTCTTAAATGTGAAAATTTTTTATTTTTTTTTTTTTGTTGATTACTTACTAAACTATATGTAAACAATAACTCATTTTAACAAAAATTCCCACTTAATGAAAACATGGTAGGTAGATACGTAGGTAGATAGGTAGGTGCAGTATATATGTGTGGCAACAAAACGAAAATTTTGCTTTTATTTTTTTGACTATTTTTTTTTTTTTTATTTTTTTAATTTTTTTTTATTCTATTCTTGTTAACAACAACAAACCTTTTTTTAGTTTTGGTTCCGGTATTCCTTTAAGATATTTTTTGGGGGGTAAATAATATCCTTTGTGATGTCACTTGACGCGATAACTTTTGTCGGTATTGTTTAGTGACAACGGAACAGGGGCCTGTTTACACGGAGCCGTTTCAAAGGGAACTAATCTATACAACTAACGGATCACTAAATAGTATCAGATTTTTGTAAAGCGAATGTTCGTAAACGTGATCCGTTCCGATAAAATGCGATTAATTTTTGTTTAGTAATTTCACGATAATTGAAAGTAAATTGATTACGATTAACGTAAACTGTTCGTTGTTACTGTGTATGCTTAGATTTGTTATTGTTATTGTCATTTATGCGGTTAAAAGTTATCTGAATAAAAACATTTGGAAGCTGACACGTTTTTTTTTTTTTATTTTTTATTTTTTATTTATTTTTTTTTCATTCTCTCATTCGCATTCGTATATTTAGTTTAACTGCAAGTAATTTGAGATTACGTGCATGCAAAAACGTATGTAAAAACTTTTCTTATCGGTTCCTTAAAAACAATTTTCTTTTCTTTATGAACCAAAGGCAAATTTACGTTTGTAATAATGCGCACATTATAGTTAAACTAACTAATAAAATATATTTACATTAATTTTTAACGACGTCTTTTTGTAGACGGTGATAAAGGTTAAATATTGTTAAGATTTACTGAGTAAGCAACCGATTATAGATAGCCAAGCAGTGTTGGCGTAAACTTTGTGCGACAGCAATAATTTTCATTCCATTACAATAGGTTAAGAAAAGCAAGATTAAGAACAAAGTTTATTTACTTAGGGTTTAAAGAGCATTTTTATAACTTTTACCGGAATATTATTGATGTCATCGGACTATTATAAATTTTATTTGAAATCGCTTTTAAAAAATTAATTAAAAGCTAATTTAAAAATAACGCTTAAATAAGTTATAGCCACAGCAAATTTGGCAAACCCATTTATCGTATTAAATTTTATTAGTTTATACATTAAAATTTTTAAACACAAAGATAACTATTACACCTTTGCCAGTTTAGTGCTCGTTTCATTCGCAATATTCAATTTAACTTAAACTTCTCACACTTCTTCTTATCTTAATATTATCCAAATTAATATTATTCTCTTTATTTACATATTTAAGCGCAAACTACAATATAATTCATCGAGAATAAAGAAATCGTCCAAATGAAATGTAAAATAATTACTCATTTGCTTTATATTAAAATTTAATGTATAAACAACTTATGTTTTTATTAAATAAATAAAATAGAAAAATAAAAAATCTGATAATAGTTTATAAATTTTCTTTGTCAAAAAGAGAATTTTTCATATAATCACCTTCTATGCTTTTAAAAGCTAAAGTCATTGCCTGGTAGAAGAAGTTTATACTAACGTAATAAAGAGGCGCGGTTTTCGTTATCCATAAACTAAACGAACTGGGAAAAATATGTACTCTATGATGCCCAAAAAAAAAAAAATTTAAAAAAAACTAAACAATACCCGAAACGAGTCGTTTTGCAAAAGTTCATTACGAATTTCGAGTCCACAAAAATGCTTTTATTGATCTATGATAACTGATCTCCATAGATTAAAAATATTTGTCTATTTCAGCTGATACTTATCAAGAAAATAGAAGCTTTTATCTAATTCATCCGGGGTACTTACTGATTAAAGTTTGAAATTTTTATCTAATTGAACCAGCCTTATTGAATAAATTTTGGAACACAACCTCACTCAAGATCAACTAATCAGGATCTAGATGCAAATATATGGGGCTTTTCTTCGGGGAATTTATGTATTTTTAACTGCAAAATTATATATAAGAGCAACAGAATCTCATGTCAGGGAGTTTTGTAAATCGTATGCGCTGTCCAACAATCCATATACTCTTCATAGTTTTCTTTGCAAGTTTTTTGCGTACTTTTGAGTGCGTGACAAAATTATCTTCATTTTCGCAATAAATAAATGACTTTGTTAACGGCTTCTTGTTCAAACCTTTCTTCTTTCTTTTCCAATTAGATTGTATAATAAAATTACCGTAGTATTTAAAAAACCATTAGAAATGTCATTGCTGTGCACGTAGCACCTGTATGAAAAATTGAGAACTTAAAGTGCAATAACTTGGTAAACTGATAAGCATGTGTATATAAATCACATCGGGTTACTTTGTTGCCTATTGCATTTTGTTGATGAAATTGCTTTTTTTTTTGTGCAATTGCTTTACAGAGACTTCTATTCTAGACGTTTACAACTAATCAACATCTGTGCAGAAAGACCGGCGAAAGTGAATGCAGTTAGCAACCAACTGCAAATTTCAATGCAATCTGATTAGCAATCTTGATTGATCATGAATGGCGCAATAAAAGAAATTTACTCTTTAAAACTATTTGCATAAATTTTTATGTATATTTGATATAGTTTTTCTCAACTTACCACACCAAAATTAAAAAAAAAAGTTTGTGCAAAAATTTTCACTACTTATGAAATTCGCAAAATTTTCACGTAAGCTCTTGATGTTTATAGAAATTTGCTAATTATGTTTTATATCGATGTAAATCAACTCTTTTATATTAATGTGATTTTTCGCGAAATTTTCATTTAATTTTTTAGAGATTACAATGTTATTAAATAATTTTCTTATTAATTTTAGAATGAAAATTATATTTCTTAGACGCTCGGCACGCACCCAACAACAAAAGCCATGATTTTGACACTCGCACGACAGAGACTATTTCCAAGGTCAGTTGATAATGTAGGCTAACTTAGCGATTTTTCATTTGCATAAAAAATGTATGTTTTTTTGAATGCTTTAAATTTTTATTTCTTTTTATATCAAGTAATTTGTTTGCAATATTTGTTTCAAACAAAGCAAATAGTTAAAAATTTTTTAAAAATTATCCTCTTCTCGTAGATTTTCATTAATATTTTTTACAAATTTTAACAAAGTATGGAAATATTCTTTATTTTTTGCAATGTTTAAAAGTCAGAAAAAATTATCGATAACTGGATAACAGTGTTGCATATACACTTTTTATCCAAAAGTAAAGTAAATGCAAACATACGAACAGAATTTCCAGCTCTGCTTTTGCATCGATGATTTTTATCGTATAGAGCGATATGCGATAAACAATATCTTATAAATTGCAGCTCTGAATCATGATTTTTATCGTAAAGAAATAAGAAGTTTTGTTATAGTTTTTCAGTTTCTTATAAGTAAATCACTCTTTTGTTTTCATTTTACTCGCTAATTAAATAAAGATTAAATAAAAAAAATATAATTTTGGAACACAACCGATTTTTTTTTTCATTACAAACTAGTGATTTTTCTTATTCAACACTATAATAGTTTCTTCATCTTCTGTACTCAAATCTTTATCTCCCCAACCCCAGGTCGCATGTGTTCCATCTCCGGTACGTTTAACTCGTTTCTCTATAATATCTTTGGATACTGATTTAAGGTCATATGCCCATCCTATCTTAGCGAAAAAGTCAATAAATGCTGTGGTCAAATTCAACGAATAATTGCCCCATTCAGCAGTTTTGTAATCCCAAGGAAATACATGATGATAATTATGCCAACCTTCACCAAAAGCAAACGCAGCTACTCCAATGTTTTCAGATGGATTAATGTTCCTTTAAGAAATAAATCGAACAATGTGGCAATGCCTGGAATATGCTGAATGCTGAATATTGTGTTACTCACTTATCGTAAGGCCGTCCTCCAAATTTATGAGCTGCACTGTTTACACACCACGTAACATTTAAAAGGAAGCACCAGCGAAATAATGTTGCTACAAACCAAGAATTAATGAAACTTTCATTCCACATATACATAGGAATTATCGTTGGCAATATGAAGCAAGCTAAAGGCATCAATTTCATGTAATGTCTGTAAGTTTTGTTAGATGAATGTCAAAAGTAATCTTTCGTGTATTAATTTGAATAATAATAATTTACTTTTTTTGAAACATTACTATGGGATCCGCATACAAATCAGATAAGTCCAGACTTTTGCCTTTGGCAACTACGTCCGGATGCTTTTTGCATAGTAACCAACCAATATGAGAGAAAAAGAAACCGCGCGTGGCATTGTGAGGATCGGCATCGGTTTCAGAGAATTTATGATGCACACGATGATCACGAGCCCAATGAAAAGCAGCATCTTGGAAAGCGCACGTGTTAAAAATAATCAAAAGCAGACGTAATGGCCATTTCGCTTTATACGAACGGTGAGCCCATAATCTATGTGCTCCAGCTGTGATACCTAAAACACCAATCGAATACAGGAAAATTGCTGCAATTGCAAAAAAAAAAAAAAAAAAAAAAAAATGGGAGAATAATGTCACATCGAAAATTTTCCAAGATTCGTTTATTTATACATACAAAAGAACACCGTGGCCCACTTGGCTTGGAATAGAAACAAATAGCCACCGTACAAGGCGGCTGCATGTAAATATCCAAATAATATTATATTACGCCAGACTAACTTCAATTTACGTTTTTCAGCTCTTTTCAATTGAGTTACATCAACTGATAAGGCACCATCAGCTGTATCGGCGTCACCTTCGAATAAAACACCGGTTTGTTTCGATACTTCCGGCTTAATGCCTTCAACTGTTTCTAAATTATTAGATATTGAGATATCACGGGGCGGCATAACTGTTCTTATTTATTCTGAAATCGTTCGTGTAAACAAAAAAAAAAATTCGCTTTTATTTATAATAAATATTTTAACAGCTAAGAGAGAAAAAAGTATTAAATTCATTTTTCAGAAGTAATGTTTTTATATTTTTAAGTAAAAAATTTTTCTACTCTTAATAGCAATTTTAGGAAAATCTAAGTATTTCATTAGTGTAATTTTTGCTTATAAAGAAATGTGAATTTAGACAAAATGTGCAAAAATTGTAAACTGATTTATTTGCTTTTTTGGTTGTGCCAAATAAATTTGAGAAATTGTTTTCTTCTGAAAACTTGAAAAAGCAAATTTCGATATTTCAGTAAGTTCAACCTGCTACGTATGAATGATTGAATATTTATAAACCTGAGGCACTTAGTTTATGCATTTTAAGTCTATCATTTGAATTTAGTTCTAGTTTCTTGTAAAATTTAAATTGGGAAAAAAAATCCGACACTTAACGATGGGATAGTGGTTGCGCTAGAACTGTATGATATATAAATAAATTATGGAATCGACGAAATAATAATCTTTAGCGACAACGAGACTCACTTAGGATCAATGGCTTTGGAATTAAGCAAAATGTCTAGACTTGATAAGAAATCAAAGTTTATTTAAAATTATGAACTTTTTGATGTCGTTGAAGTCGTTATTGGCCTTTGTTTTTTTTTCGATGAAGTCAGCCTTAGTGAACTATTACATTAATTCTTTTTTTTTTTTTGAGACAAATTGAAAGAATTACTTTCCACAAAGAAATCCTACAGAGATTACAAAAAAAATTGTGTTATTAGTAAACTTTGCTAAAAGGATCGTCCTTTATGAAAAGAATTATATATTAATATAAATCACTTATATATTAATTCTAAAGTAAAAATCCAATTATAGGAAAAGGTTCTCTCACAGAGATATTTAAAATTTCAATTAATTCATTTAATACGCATGCGACACGTTTTTTATGAATAAAATTTCCATAAATTTACTGAATTCTTCATCGGGGCTTTTACTTTTATTAGTTTAATGACCGCGTATATAGTAAGTTTAACTAGCACAGAATATTTAACTAGAGAAGTAAAGACGAAAATTGCATATAATTTTCTCTTTGATCTTTTTGCTTCTATTTTTTTTTCTTCTATTAACTCACTGTGTTATGATGAAATAAACAGTTGATCGATGTTTTTCTTCGATTATTATTATTTTTTTAAAAATATTTTTTAAGCTATCCGGCCTCTGCTCGATTTTAACACGTAGCCGTCGTTCGTATTACTTTGCTGTTATACCTTCGAACTATTGAATTTATAGTAAATTTGTTTTTTTTTGTTCTGTTACACATTTCGTTTTCATCGATTATTACTCTCCTCTCCGTTGTCGAATTAATAATTTGTTAGTATTAAAAGTGCCAACAAAGCCCTTCTTTGTTGAACACCAATATAATTAGCTAGCTTCTAGCTTTTACTTTTTTCTTTTTCTGTATGTGTGTGTGTGTATTATATATTCTATATATGCTATATATATATATACATATTTATATATGTATATATATATATATATATATATATATAAATATATTTATAGATATATATATATATACATATATACATTTTCTATATATATAATTATATTACATATAATATATATTATATTTTTTTCTATAATAGGTTTGGAAGTAAGTTTTAAAGGATTTACAATAGACGGCCCTACATCGCACTAAAAAGTCTAACTTAACCACTTTTACATTAAAATGTTACCTTTACTAGTCAAGTTTTCATGGGAGTCTTACGTAGTTCATAAAGTATGTAACACATAAATTTTTGTAGCTTCGAATAGGTCGAGTTCCATCTTAACGAAAACGAAGAAAGCGGCACATTTCCTGCTAAATCGTGTCTGAGGCAAAGAAAAGGCGCGTTGCGAAATGCAAATATTTTTATTACACAGGCTTAGTAAACCATAAAGGCGACATAAAGTCGAATACCTGTGGATTAGTCGGACACAGTGTTATATTAGTTGATCTAAATCAATGAATCCATCCTTGAGAAATGCTATCAATCAAAGCTACTACAACTGCTTTGATCTTTGAGGGAAAAACGTTATAATAAGTGAAAAAGCATTATAAGTTAGTTTTTGGGTTAGATACTTTGAACAAGAGTGCTGGACTTCACATTGTAAAATTCGTGTACGAAAAATTTTGCAGTACACAGTTAGAATAGGTTGTCGTCCTCCCTGTATTCACAAGAATTTTTCCCTTTTTATGACTAACATTGAATTTTATTGATAACTCACTGTTAGTTTTTATTTCGAGCCGGTATCTTCAATTCGTAGTGCTTATCCTTCTTTTTTTTTTAATTTAAGACGGTATCTAAAGACTGGCTATTTTTATGGGTAAATTCAAGAACCCAGCTATTTTCGATGTACACATTAATTTCAATCGATGAGTTGCTATTGTTATTGAAGGGAGTTTTGATTGTAATCAATAGAAACCTAAAATGCGATTTCTTTTACGAATAGCCTTATCCAGAAGACACCCAGATGTCGTTACAGCACGGAGTTTACGTTCAATTAGAGAGAAAGTTAGGGTAATGTAGCAAGTAGTGAAAGCCAAGACGTGGAACATTGTGAATGCAAAATAGTCCCAAATTTCAGAAAAAGAAACGATCTTTTAAACCCGAAATGTGCCCCTAATATATCGTGCATAAATGTATATATATAATAATAAATATATATATATATAAATATATATATATATATAAATATATATATATATATATATATATGTATGTGTCTATTCATATATATAAAATTTATTCCTTTCTGCTGTTAGTTAAGTTTAAAATTCAAACATTATTTACGTGCATACAATATGAGGTCTTTGGAGTAAACGTTCGTCAATGAGATCTTCGTAAGCAAATGTGCACATCAGTTGCTGTTAGATTATGTGACGTCTATATATTTATTCGGAAAACACATTAATAATAAAAAAAATTGTCCGTAAAATGTTTTTATTTGTGTTGTTATCACGTTCAGAATGTGTGAATATAATCCCCGAGGTTTCTGAAGTTTTTTTGTATCAGAATTTGAATGGTTAGAGTACAAACAACAACATCGAAGGAATTATTGTATTTGCTTTGATAATTATCGGTTAAATTTCATCATTATAACACTTTAATATAGAAAAACGTTGCATGTTATAAATTTTACAATAATTTACAAGCATTTCGCCGGAGTCTATATAAAACAAAAAAAAAAACAATGCGGAATAACCGCAAAAGCTTACATTCGCATTAAGGCGAATCCTTGACACTCACCGCTTACATTAAATATATCGTGTACTTTCAACACACATAGTCTATAGTCTAATAGTGGATATTATTAAGAGTATTTAATTTTTAACCTGTAGACTCTGTTTTTTTTTTTTAAATAATGAATATATTTAATACGATAGTTTGTATGAGAAGCATATTAGTTTTATCAAATGATGAGTAACTGTGACAGACATATTATTATTATTATTATTATTATTATTATTATTATACTCTCGATTAATGAAATTAATTCTTCGACTAGAGATGAGAGCACTAACATCTTAGGCTATCGGCTTTGTTGGTGTTTTAACATTTAACAGACAGACATAATAAAGTATACCCACCACATATATATCGATTGATTACGATAAGCATGAAAGCAATTTAATTATAATTGCGTGTTTAAATTATTGTCACGATTTCAAAAATATGTTTGAATGAAAATAATTGCTTGCCATAATGTTTCTTTTCATTGCTGTCAATTTAAGTTAAAAATTTAAAAAGGTTTCGTTACGAATTACAACAACATCATATTATATATCCCCGGTTGACAGAAAAAACTTATTGATTCCGTTTACAGCCATTTATCATATGTTTTTGTTCACAATATACTCTATTTATCATATGTGGGTTTATTTACAATAAATTCTATTTATCATATGGTTTTGTTTACAAAAGAACTTTTAATTATTATATTTTCGTACAATTTTACGCTGATTTGAAATGGAAATTTTTTGATTCTTTGATGAAAACGATGATTTGTTCGGACAATAGATTCTTAAGCCATAAGTTCTTTATCAGATTTTCTTGTCAACCTGCGAGATATATCAATAAGATGCTGTGAGAAGTTTATGCAAATATCTAGGAAAGATTGTCTGTAATTATGTAAAGTTACGATAACAAATATCGTATATTTTTCCCCTTATTTGCTCACACTTTCAGAAGATATCGTCTGTCTACAATGGTAGTTGGGAGATTTTTATAGTTAAACAAGATGGGAAATAAACAGCAATTTTTGTCTATTTTCGACTTGAAAGTGACTCGAAAGCGTAAAAAAAAAGCTACCACCATAAGTCGATTGTTCCAAAGGTTGCCAGTGCGCTGAATGGTGAACTGAATTGAAATAGTATTTCGGTATGTTATCCAGTATGACAGTTTCAGTGCCGCCCGTGAATTAATAAAAAATATTTTCAAATATTTCACTAGCAACTGGTGATTGGATAAAAAAAATTAGTTTCTTTTTCGTTTTTAATTACTTCGGCTATTGACTATAATTTCAACAATTCTCGGCAAAGACGATTCACTCTATCAGCTGAAAAATTCATATTTGCTGTATACAATACATATGTATACATATGATTTTGAAATTCAAATAACGAAATTTAGACTCAATAAATAGTCACAGTTTTATCATAAGCAATAATTAATACAATAATCAATAAAATGGTAAATAAATTAAATATGGATCGTAAAGTTTTTTTGTACATTTATTAATTATCACTATAGAGCAATTAATGTAATCAATAAATAATTCATAAAAAAAAATTTTAATTAAATTTCTTGTATAATAAACAAATATAAGGGAATGCTTAACAGAGACTGATAAATTGTTAGAAATAATGAAATTTCGAATTAAATCATTATTGCATGATTATCAATTTATAGATTTTATAGGCGTTACAAACGAGGTAACAAAATTAATGTATCTTCAACTTTTGTAAGTTAATTACAATAACAATGGTACGCGATTGTCTGCTCACGTGGATTTCACTACGTATATATGCGACTTTGATAATTAATTGTACGGCATATAAATTAGTCAACGAAAAGAAAATACAAACACAGCACAACTTTAACAGAATTTCTCAAGTAATGTTAACGCAAATAAAGCTTTACTTTTTATTGACAGATAAGACATTTACAGTTAAAAAGTATAGTAAAGGAATGCAGTCTTTTTAGAGAACATTTCAATGTTCTTGGCAAAAGCTAATGTAAGTATTTGGTTTTATGCCAACCAAAGGGAAACTCATCAAATAAACAACAACGAACATGACAAAGCCACAGAAGTTTTAGTAGATCGCGTAACGATGAGGTAATCATACTAGAAACGATGAAGAAAATTCAGAACATGATAGGTAGGTAAGCTAACAGGCTTCTGGTAGGCTTTTCAAAAAAGCAATAACTTGCATATCGATTGGAAATTTGGATACGAGAAAGCTATCCGCGATGCTAATGGAGATTTTCATTACAACTGAACAGAGAGAGATCGAAAGGGCTGTTTGAAAGAAAGAATACTCAAGGCAATGGACTGAAAAAGCAGAATGGTTTTCAAGGAAAGTGAACATAATTTCATCGGATGGGAAGATTATGGCTTCAGTTCTGGGGAGGACGCACGGGATAATTGATAATAACAATAAACGAAGAGTTGGGTCTACGCTTGATGACTACTTCGAGAAGCGTAGTGGTCTTCACTTGTTGGAAGCTAGCTATTGAACACCGCTGTATTGATTTAATAGGAGACTACTTGTCGAGAAAAAAATTATTTTTTCCCAAATTTTTGATAATTTCTTTCTTAACCTTAGGCAAGTTTTATTAGGTTTTAGTACAAGAACTAAAATACATTTTTAGACTAATGGTTAAATGACTAAATGGGTTCATATGATAAGGTGGGCAAGAAAGAAATTTCGAAAAATTTGCTGTTCTTTTTCCTTTATTATTTAACATTCATAACTGATAATACAATTGTCAAAGAGATAGATAGATAGACATGGAGAGAGAGAGAGAGGGAAATTTCTTTCTTGTTAATCTAAATTGCGGACTATAGTGTGCTAAGCAAGTGCGCACAATAACTTGGACTGTAACACAAGCACAAGCATATTCTACTATCGCATACACTCCAACATCCTTATATTTATCGTTCCTGGCCTTTACACAAAATGTCGCACAAAAATCACAAATCGTTTTTATTTCAAATTTTTCCCTCTTACTCTTGCTTACGTTCGGTGCCAAGATATCGAGAGTGAGAGTATAAACCAAAATGTTTAGTACAAAAACACACCGTCTCATTATACAAAGGGTTTTAGACGCTCCACTTTATTGTTAAATAAGTTAGTAAAATAAATTTTTTAATATCATTATTAAATTCATTTAATTATTTTTTTCATTTTTCTCTCAATTGCAATTAACCAACTTTTAATATTATGATTAAAAAGTACAAAATACTCTTTACTGCTTATGACGAACCTAATTGAATGTTTACAAGAAAAAAAGAAGAAAAAAGAAAAACTCCCTAAGATAGGCAATAAAATTTTTATTTTATTGTCTCTGAATATCACCTGGAAATTTTAAATACTTATATATTAATGAATTTATATTCGCTAAAAGAGTAGAAGCAAAATTATTTCAAATATTAAGATGGCAAGAAAGAAATTTCGTTACTTATATCTTAATATAGATTTTGTCTGAGAAAATAAAACATAAATTATTTGTAATTCTTTTCTTCTTTTTAATCGATTATATCCCATAAAATGCCGCAAATATATTTGGGCAGCGAATAAACTTAACAAAAAAATAATGGAAATGCCTTTCTTTTTGCCTCTTTCTATCTTTAAGAATTTTGTATTTATTACTTGTTCGCTCACTATTCTTGGTCTTCTTATGGCATCTTAATTATATCATTTATCAGAATATTTTTTTGAAGCTAAGGGATACATGTATGGTTATGTGTTCTTGTCGGTAAAATCATGCGTCCATCGCACATTTGCATATAAATTGCTTGCTAATATGCAAGTTTTTGCAACTGTCTGGAATTCAAAACATATTTACACGTAACGTACAGAGAAGAAGAAAAAAAAAAAAACAAAGCATGTTGGACGTTGGTCATGTGTTCAAAGGAATTGCTCAGGTGTGTGTGCGATGAGGATTTATAATTTTGCAAGCATACACTCGCAAGCATAAACGCACACACATACGTACACACATATATATATATATAAATATATATATATATAAATATATATATATATGTTGGCTCAGCCCAGTCACATCGTTAATGAGGTTATGAAAGTAAACAATGTGATAACAAGTAAATAAGCAGCAATAGCAACAACAATAATAATAATAACAACAACAACAACAACAACGGTATATAATGGTTAGAATGCAGAGTCGATCTCTGCTTATATGTGCATATTCAGGTTTACTCGGATAGAGTAAGACTTTCATGCGAAGATGATGAGTTAATTTAGGTGTTTATTAAGGCAACATGTTCGCCTCAACATAATCATATAATTGTCGAGTATGTTATAAGCGTTAGTTGAACACTTGTTTGTAACAGGTAAAGGTAAACAGGTAACACATAAATAACATGGCTAGTAAAAATATTTTATGACATCATCTTTGTTATAACAAATTTCTTGAAGCTTCTTGAGAGAAATGCAAGAGTTCTTTACAAAGTTGAAAACGTTTCGCACATAAATAAAATATAATGGTTACCTGTACTGTCATACATACATATATATAATTCATATAGATTGCAGAGGTGTATTTCAATACCAGTGAATTTTGTCAGTCATTTACTTCTTCTTCTGGTTTTTTTGTTTCCACTAAAGGGAATTCATTCAAAGGAAATTATATATGAAAAGAAAAATTTTTTTTTAAATAAATTTTTATTTATGTGAATTAAAAAGTAGAAAGTAAATTTTGTTTCAAAATAAATAAATAAATTTTGTTTCAATCACTTTATATGAATGAACATTTTTACCTTAAATGCTTTATTGTAGAAAGCATATAGAAGTATTTAGCAGATTTAGAAAGATTTTAGCTTTAGATTTTTCATATAGCTAAGAGGATCTTAAAATTTCTTCTAACCCCTTTTAATTTTACACGTTATATGCCACAATATATAGAAAGATTTGGAACTGATATCTTGCTTAAGAAAACGGGATTTAATAGAGATTGACAATAATTTCAAGTTCAAGCTACTTCTTCTACAACATAAACAGAATTTACGATTTAAAATATAAATTTTATACTATTACTTGTTTGACTTAAAGAAAAATAAAAAAAGACAAAAAAAAAAAAATAAATTAATAGATAAATAAAATTGAAAGAAAAAGTAGAAAAGAAATGCAAAAGAAAACAAGTTAAGAAATTATATATAGAGGGCTCGGGGAACTAAGATTAGAAGGACAGATTAATGAGTTGATGAGTTAATCGAGAAAACTTCTACTTTAAAGTTTAAAATGGTTCCAAAATAACATATCACATTTCTTATCGAAAACGAGATCATAAGTTATATGTGATCGAAAACATTTTAAACAACTAAAAAAATGATATTCAGTTTTGCCGAATCGTGGTGGCTAACACCTTTATCTTAAACAAAGGTTCGGGAACTAAATTTTAATAAGTGGGCGTGGCAAAGTTTTTCTATTTTTATGGAATAGCATGGAACGCAGCCAGCCATTGGAATACCATCGAAAACAGCTAGAGCAAAACAGCCAAAAAATAGATGAGCTGCCAGTTTGTACTGTAGGCGTGGCCTCCCATCGATTTGGCCCATTCTCAATAGCAACTTATGTGATAGAACTTCCAGTGTTTCTGCAAAATTTGAATCTTCATTTTTGCCGCCAGGGGAATATTTATCACAGGCATTAGATAGTTAAGCAGCCAGACAGGTGGACTGACGTAACGACGGATACGTCTAATTGGATTCCGAATTTTACACTGATCAAGAATATATATACATTTTATGTGGTTTCAGAAGCATCCTTGTTAGTGTTACGAACATTTTCATAAAAAACTTAAAATTTCAATATTCTATTATATAGAGTGGGCGCAACCAATTCTTTCCATTTTTGCACAGAGACTACGGTATATTTAGAGCAATATTTTTAGAAAAATCTTATAATTCTATTTGCTATGGCTTACAAGTAATGAGCAAAA
>KK351196.1:60177-70593 GCA_000671755.1 Glossina brevipalpis
GAAGGTAGCCAACTACTTAGCAAAGACAAAAAAACGGATTTATGCCACTTGGGGTAACTTCACTTCACTTCAGTAAAATTTTCGTATACGTTAAGTAATAATAACAATAACGTCTGACTGTTGTTATTATCATAAGCATAAAACCATGATCATGATCATGATGAAGATCAGGCTAATGAAGATAATGATGATGATAATGATAATGATGACGATGATCATCGTTGTCGTTTATGCGTGCGTTTAGTATGTTGTAAAAAAGTATGATAGCCTCCATTATAATCAATTGTGCCTGCTCGTAAAATTAAATGATCTCACAGGAAAATTAAGCGCAATTACGCAAAACAGCCGAAAGGCAAATCAGACAATCTTCGCAACAACTACGAAAAAAAAAAAAGAAAATAACAAAATAAAAAACAAAAAAAATCTTCACAAAATGTATAACAAAACACACAATATAACCTCCCCGTCTTACCGTGTATGTATGTACGTATGTATCCCTTAAAAGTAATGCAAAATGTGATACAAATGCAAGAAAGCAAGCATGCGTGCTTATATATATGTATATATGAATGACGTGTAATGCTATTGTGTGTATGTTGTGTATGCATTTGTAGGCTTGAGCAGCAACTGCAAAAATCGCGTAAGCAAACGTTGGCAAAACGGATTCAGCGAATTGACTTAATTGCAGCATTTAACTTGTCTTATTGATCATAATAACTCCATAATGATGGAACATGTGCAACACTGATAGACACTGATATATATATACACATATATACGCGCACACACGCACTTACTAACCAGTATTTATGCCTTCTTACATATGTATGTATACAGATATACGTTTATAAGATATTACCATGTGTGCTCGAACATACGTAAGCACTGACAAACTACAAAATAAAGTCAATCAAAATATATCAGTCTAAGCCTTAAGAAAGTCGATCATCATTCCGTTTCAGCCGTACTTGACTGACTATAAGCGAAATTAGCATTTTATATGTGCGTGTGTGGTGTGGTGTACCTGAGTGCACGGTTATCTACGTATACGTATCCTCCATAGTATGGTGGAGTGTCATGTGCTAATAATAGCATTTATTTGTTGTGAAAATTGTTATATCACATAAATGAACTCAACATTAACATACATGTATATACACATACACAAACACACACACACTCACAAATGCATATGTCGCTTAATGAAAGAAAAAAAAAATTCTTTTGCTCATCATATAAGTGAGGCTATTAATTTTCAGCTTGATCGTAAAGTAAAAGTTAATGAAATTTTCATGAAATATGACAAAAATGACAATTCAATTACAATACATACAAACACACATACACACATACACATACAAATACACACTCAGCGAAATGAATGGACCAGATAGTGTGTATATAAATATTTCAACGTTATATATATACATGCGTTAAAATCTCTCTTTATGAAGCATTAACATACCAGATGCCACTTCTAGAAAGTATCATCGCATGCTGCAACGTTTCGCTAATCAAGACTGAAAGTATATTAATTTTGTCATTCCGTTTGTAACAAGCAAATTCGAAAATATGAGTTATAGGCTCAGCTCTGTTGCAATTAATAAATATCTGTCTATCCATCTATACTTAGAGTAAGTAGTCCAAAGAATTAATAAATATCTGTCTGTCCATCCTTACTTAGATTGGTCCTCAGGATAATAGAAAACAAAGCAATAAAATTGAAATGTGTTTTACTATAATAAAGGATTAATTGTACAAATAAAGTTTAAAATAAGGCATGGACTTCTCAGAAAATAAACTAAAGATATTGAAATGATATCGAAACAAAAGGAATTTTTTTTTGACTTAAAAATTATAAAATTAACACAAGACACAGCGTTACAGATAATTCGCCTTAAATGTCTTTAGAAATATCTATGAAATCAATGAAAATACAAAACAGGCTCAATATTTTTTAGACCCTATAACATTAATATATTATGTAGGACAGCCGTATAACATCTTTTAACATCGCTTTATATTTAGCGGAGCTATTTGAAAATTCAAAAAGAATACAATGGCGAGAAATACGCTCAGTCCATCATCAATTGTTAGAGACGTTAGGTATGTAAGATTCGTTTCAAATTGAATATCAATTACTTTATTTTTTTTTTTTTTTTTTGCTTTGCTAAGGGTTGTTGTTAATCATCAGCTTAATTCATTTACTGCACTCTGAGTAGATAACTATACATGAAAAGGTCAAACGTTTATTGTACTTAAATTACAATTCATACCAATTCCACTCGATATACTGTCGATAAGTGTTAAAATCACTCACTTTTGATCTATTTTAATGGTAAAGACTTTTATAAATTCTTTTTGTTTAGTTGTTCTCCGTTCTTAACCGTTCATTTTATTAATAAATGTATTGAATAAATAAGTTGAATGTTTGAGTTTACGTTTTACAATAACTCTCTGTGGCTTAGAAGCATCGATACAACGTATTTTATTACGCGATTGTATGGTAAAAGGCGCTAAATTTAAATCTAGATTAATAACTATGGCTTGAGTCTATATTTTAAGTCTTAGAGAAAAAGCACGCATTTGTTGGTTTTTATTAGTTGATAAATGTAACGGATTATTATTTAGCTTTAAGCAATAGAGCTTAACGAGCTGATTAATTTCGGTATATTTCATAATTATTAGTTAAATAAATTGCTGCAATATTTTAAATTGTTGCAAAGAGAACGCATAACAATAGAGAAGTCACTCGTGACTATTACTCGTTAGATGGGGGAAAAAATTATTAAAAAGACAAACCAGGAACCGATATTAAATGAATTCATTCTGTTTCTATTATATAATTATTTTTTGCTATAAACTCGAAAGCTTTGCTCTTTAAGTTTTATTGTGGACCAATACACACCTAAGTGTCCTAGTGGTCGTTTCAATAAATCATTTACTTTAGTTGCGAGTGCACTCCGATTCAAGTACGATCTCTAGAAGTAGAAATTGAATACGCTTACGCCAACTTGATAGTTTCCCTTCTTAAGTGCTAGGTTATGTTATGAGTCAAAAAAGGGGAAAGTAAATGCTAATGTTCGTTTCTCTTGGTGAGTTATCTATAGATATATAAAATTTTGTAAGAATTTGTGATCTGTCAAAGAGATCTAGGTTCAATCAATCAATTGTAAAATCCACTATTTCTGAGAATCCATTTTTCGGATATCCTCTTACAAAGTGAACGTTGTACCTTCATTGGTGAATGCGTTACGCAAATGGGTGAGCATAGAATGGTTAATCATCGGCAATCCTAACGTTCGTCTTTTGTCAGTGTTCGCTAAGGTTCGTATCGAAAAAAGTCTGAACGAAGAAAATCTATGTATTAAATATAAATCTTTCAATTTTGATATAAAGTCATTATATGAAGCAAGCGGAGGGAATCACAAACGATCAACTGGGTGTTTTATTTCTGGATCTTCACTGCGAATAAGAGAGCGAAATATATGCGACTCAAGCATATTGTCATCGACATTTTTTATTCTAATAAAGAAATATTAAAAAGATCTAGCCCAGGATCTTTATGTCTTAAAGTCCTTAGCTCTTTGTACTATGTTCGCTTTGTCAACAAACTTCGAGAATACCTTGTCGCCTGATCGCTGAGAGATTCGGGGAGTTTCGTGGCTGGTTGTTCATAAATGAACTGGATTAGCACTCTGACCAAAGGGAAACATTGTTCTGTTCCCAAGGTGTTTGATCTGGTACTCTGGGAGTTGAGGAGCCCCCTTGTGGGGATTGTTCCAAATCCCGGAGGACGGTGATCAACGTTTTTGATCTACACTTGAATGTGCCATGAGGCGAGAGTCTAACGACGGTACTCATGCAAATCATTTAAAAGTCTCTTAAAGTCCTTATGGAAGTAGTTTCTGTTGTTTTCAATTATTTCCTTAGATGAAATCCTAATCGGCCAAGGCGATCCGTCTCTTTTATTAGTATCCAATTATTAGCAAATTTTAAGGGTGACTTGCTGTCAAAGTTGGACTTGTAAAATTTCCTGAGCTTCTTCTAAGCCTTTCAAATACAATGTCTTCGTTTTGGACAATATCTGAATAGCACCACTTCTTATTTTGTAGAGCTCTTCCGCGTCCCTTAATATTCTGGAATGTTCAGCATTAATTATCTTCGACTGTACTGATACGCTTCGTATATTCCTTTCCGCTTTTTTGGTAAAATTTATTATTTTTACTTGAAATCGTTTCATGGACTCATGGACTTTCTAACGTTTTCATATTCTTAAACTTAATTTAAGTTCGAAAGTCAAGTTGATGAGACTTCGAAATTTCTTCATAAGCATTCCTTACAATTAAATAGTCCCGAGTAGCTTTTTATTAACTTTCTTTAGCTGCTATCTGAATTTGACCTATTTTACCTGTATTTGATTAATTTTACCTGAATTTGTTCAATTTTACCTGAAATCCTTTTTTTTCTTTTTTTAGTCTGCTGTATATTCTAGTGGTTAGGCCGTTTGGCAATTACTTGGCAGACTCCGGCTTCGTATTCTAATCGAGTTGATAATTTCTATGTACTTTACTGCTTATGTCAGAACTTGCATTACTAAAGGGTCTTCAAATTATACCTAAAGTGAACTTAAAATGCAACGAAAAAATGGTCCTTATTAGCTTTCTTAAAATATATTTATATTTTATTTTTTAAACTGTAAATAGGTCATTAATACGATTGCTTTGAGTCATTAAAGAAAACTTTTTTTTCTGTATTCTTTAAGAATTATTTTTTTACCATCTGCTGCTGTAGACGATATATTTAGTAGAAATTAAATCTTTAACTGTAATAAAAATCAAGATTTTATGGTAGCTGGTATCGGTAGCAAGCAATAATAATAATGATAATAATAACGAAGAGCATATGCTAGAGAGATTTGTTAAATATATTTAAACGTATGACTTACATTTAGGATGTTGTTGTTATTATTGTTGTTGTTGCTCATCTCATCATCATCTATTTATCGGTTTTAATAAAGTCTTAGTTATATATATATATATATGTCGTACACTTGCTTTCGTAACGTCATCTGTGAGAAAGAAATTTGCAGATGCTAGCGCTAAGCTTGTCTTGAAAAAATTCATTTTATTCTTCTTCTTCTTCTTCTTCTTCTTTTTTTAGTGATTGGTTTACTGTTTTGCGTTGCATTGCGTAATGATTTTTTTTTTATTTTTTATTTTTTTGCGTATCCTCTGATTAAAAGATTATTTTTAACCATAATTTTTCTGGTAAATATTTTCAACATAACTGTTGTGTGAGTATAATAAATAGTTAGTTGGTTGGTTGGTTGGTTAGTTGGTTGGGTAAGCAATTATTTCAATTCAAACGTTTGTCTTTGGTTGCTCGATCTTGTTAACCTAATTTCTTTGTGGTCGGTAAAGATTTCAGATTTAAGGATATATACGAAATAAATAGGAAAGAAAATCCACAAATGTTGCTTAAAAAAAGGCAAAAAAAAAAAAAAAAAAAAACCTCAAACTACTTACTGATCATGGGATAATGTTTGAGGTTGAGGCTGAGAGGTTGAGGTTGAGAGATTGAGGTTGAAAATTAAAATGATAATAATGATGATCATAATAATAATAATAATGATGATAACAATGATGATGATGATGATGATGATGATGATGATGATGATAACAATGATCATGATGATGATGATGATGATGATGATCGTAATGATTATATTTTATCTTATGCATTCAATTCTTTTCCAGGATTATTATTTAGCAACTGTTTGTCCTTCTTTTGAAACATTGAAAAGTTTTAACTCTTTGAGATGCATTTTACTGATTTAATGAGAATGGATTCGTTGAGAAAAGTGCGATTTTATTGTGTGTAAAACGAATTATTACAGACTCATATTGACATGTTTAGCATTAAATGAAACCCATTGTTATTATGATGGGCCAGTCAGTCCAGTCAGTATAGAGGATCGTTCGAGAGTTTATTTTATTTTATTTTATTTTTGTATATACGATCATGAAATGTCATTTTTGTGTGTTTTGTGACATGAACACAAAACATAAAACACAAAACAGCAAAAATAATACAAAGAATGGAAACAGTAGTAGTAGTAGTAGTAATAGTAGCAGTGGTAGCAGTAGTAGTAGTGGTAACAGTAGTAGTGGTAGTAGTATTGTCAACAAGCATAACAACTACAATAAGCACAAGTAGTACGTACCAAGTACGCGATATTTTTATGCCGCATATGTGAAGTGGAGATGATCGAGGCTGAGATAAAAATTTATAGAGGTTCTGCATCAATTAGAGCGCGCTGTCAATGGTCAGTAAACTCTTTGAGTTTTATGTCTATCTGACCAGTTTGCAGCAGTTTGCAGTTTGTGCCATACCCTTTCGTGCCCTTTCGTCAATCGTTGTCTCAGGCACCCAGTCTCAGTCAGCTTATTGCATGATTTCTGTGAATTTTGTGTAATTCAAACTGATGCCGCACATAATTCACCCTGAAAGTTGTCGCGCATAAAAGCGCGATTATAGCAAATGATCAGCAGTAGCATCAGCAGCAGCATCAATAGCAGGCAGAAGAGCGTTCACTTCACTTCAATTCTTAAATATATGTATATATATATATATATATACATATATATGTATGTATGTATGTGTATGTATGGCGCGAGGTGTTTCAGCTTAAAAGTAATGAGAGTGAAACCTACCAAGCAATGAATGCATTGATCTGTAACTATGTTTTTTTTTTGTTCATATTTATATTGTTGTTGCTGTTGTTGTTGTTGTTGTTCTTACTGAGTAGTTGAAGATGGTTAGAAGAAAATAAAACCAGAAAAAAAAAATAAATATAAAAACTTGACGTTAAACTCTAAGAGATGTGTGTATTAGGCGCGTCCTTGATACCTCCGGTTTAATATGCGGCACATTTTTATATCCAAACACTTTCACACTGACGAACAACCGTCACCATCACCATCACCATCACCACCACCATCATCATCATCATCATTATTATTATTATTATCATCATCATTATCATCATCGCGATCATTGTCATCAACATCAATATCGTATAGGAGGGTTACTTACTATATATTGTGTGTAGTAGCTATTGGTGTTACTGTTGCTATTGCTGTTGCTGTTGCTGTTGTTATTGTTGCACGTCGATCATGCTTGCATGTTCATGTGACAGTTTTTCGGGCATAAATTTGTGTTTAACTTGGCATTATTGCAGCCAACGGAGATGGATTAGCATCATTGTTAAAAACTCCATACATCCATCCGTTTGTTCGTTGTCCGTCTGTCCGTCTGTACATTGTCTGTGTATTTTGCTGATGATAATGATGAGAGGTCGTCAGAGTAGAAATGAAAACAAAATAAATAAAAATAAAAATAAAAAAAAAAATGAAAAAAAAAATAGCAGCCACTCTGTGAGTATAACACTATACAAGTGCGTGTGTATTAGTTGCTGATATTTTTTTTCTTTTTTTTTTTTTTTTTTGTGAACAACAATGATTTGATGACAGCTTCAGTGTTTTTAGTAAAGATTGATATTGTTTTTATTCATTTCGTGTATTGTTGTTGTTATTCGTTCTTGCTGTTCCTTATTTTGCAATTTGTGCAACATTTCTTGGAAATAATTGCGATTCTTATACTTAAATATAACAACAACAACAACAACAACAACACTAGCAACAACAACACTAGCAACAACAATAATACATTCCACTACAAATTGTATACACAAACAAATTTAAATTGATTTTTGGATTTACGCATTGTTCTACTGCCGGCCGCATCTTCACTCTGTGTTTTATCCCTTGTTTTTCTTCTTTCTCTCAGTTGTGTTTCCTTTTTTTTTTTTTTATATTTTTATCTTTTTGCGAATTATTTTGCGAAAAGTCTACGTTAAGCGCAAATTGCTTAATACATAAGCACACACATAAACGAAAATAATAAGCATTTCTTTCTGGCGGATTAACTGCAATCATTTAGGAATTTTCGTTTCGTTTCAAACATAATGATAGACACATCAAATGTTTCGGTGTTTGTTTATTATCCGTGAAAGCGATGATGATTTCATTGTCACCTGAAATCATTTAGTATTAAAAACAAACAACAACAAACAGTAAAACCAACACCATATTGGGGTAAGATGTCTGTCTCTGAACAATCGTTGTCTTATTTAAAAAAATATGGAAATTGTTTAGTTTAGTTTTTTTTTTTTTTTGTTTTTCTTTTGAACGAATATTTTATTTTTTAAGTGGACCGCTTAAGTAAGTTTTTAAACAAACTTCCTACAATGGTTTGATGGTCATTTTTTTGTTAAATCTCTGATCAAAAGTTTATTATTATTAAAACTTTTCATACTTAAATGAATTTATTAAACCGATATTTTGATAAGAAAGCGTTATGAACAGATTAATAGATCAATTTGGACCCAAATATTAAATTAACATCTGTTGCTGAAATGTTAATATTACCTCATTGTTAATTATATTTCATCGAAGCTATTTCTGTTCATTCCGTTGTTCGGTAAAATTCGCAAATGATTTGAAAATAATGTACGTGATTAGCTCTGCTAATCCATATCAAAATTCCATAGATAGACAGATAGAGATTTTAGGCTTAGGTTTGACTAATTCGCTCGGAACTTTGCTCTATTTATTTTATATGGGATTTTCAGTGAAGGCGAATTTAGTGATTTTAGTCATTTCCAGCCTTTCAATTAATGTTTATTTATTGATATATTTTATGTATTCATTTTTTATATATTAATTTATTTATTTATTTGTTTTTTATTTATTTAATTTTTTTTTATTGTTTATTTATTTATTTTGTATTCGTTTATTTATTATTTATTTTTTATTCATTATTTTATTTATTTTTTTTATTTATTGAATCCTTACTTATTTATTTCTTTTTTATATATATTTAATCTTTATTTATTTTTAATTAATTAATTAATCTTTTATTTATTTTTTTAATTATTTATTTATTTATTTTATACATTTATTCTTTATTTATTAATTAATTAAATTATTTATTTTTTATTTATTTATTATTTTAATTCATTTTTTTTTCAAAAAATCACTTGCTAGAGCTGAGTACAAATTAATGCAAGACTTAAAATATAAATCTTACGCTATAGATTATTTAAAGCAAAGTAAATATGGAAATAAAATTGAAAGGAAGAAAGAAAAAAACCCATAAAACTATATGAGTACAAGCGAGATATATCCTATTATATCGACGAAAACAAGCAAATTTTGGCAAGCAGTCATCGGGAAGATTTAAAAAAAATATAGTAAACGCTCTTAAATTACATTAATCTATTCCAATATATCCAAATAAGATTACGAAAAAATCATGATTTTGTCACATAAAATATATCAAAATTAATCATAATCAAATCTGTGATTTGTGAGTAACGAAATCCTATGAAAACGCAGGAAACACTTTGAGTATGGTAAAATAGAGTATGGTAAAATAGATCATTGAACACTTTCAAAAACATCGTAAACACTTGTGTTTGCAGACGAAATCATTTAACGAAATCATTGAAATCATACTAAGTGTAAACGCCATATTATGGAATCTTCAAATGATGTAGTTTTTAAACCCACAATGCCTGGCCATTGATTATGCAAATGGGGAGTTGTATTATTATTGAAACGGATCTCAAGTAATTTGAAAAAATTATATAAGTTTCTGTAACAGCTAATCTGTCAAGGCAATATTATTACATCTTATAATGTTTTATTCAAAATATTGTCCTTCACTAGCTACTGCTTCTTCCATCTTTTAGACAAAATGTGAACGTTGTAATGGATAGAAACTTGACCTTAAGATGCTATTTACAAAAAGAGTTACTTGTTCGGTATCGTTGTAGGAATGGAAACCCTACTTGACCACACAATCGGTAATCGATTGTGAATTAGTGTTACTCAGGAGGAATTGCGTCCACAAACAAACAGCGGGGAGGGTAGCACGTTTCAGCTCAATGCTTAAAATTTTATGGGCGGATTTTGTTACATGAGTTTGGAATTCGTTAAGCTGCAAACTCACGATATCATATTGCGCCGGTTTTTCATCTCAACCTCATCAGCTATTGTTAGTGGCGTTCCTTAATGATAACATTCCATTAAGCCTTATCCACCTGATCTTCCTAAATGGGATGTCCATGCATATTCAGCTTTTTCGTACATGTTAACGGTTCGCCTAGTCTGCCTTATGGTTATTATAACACAGTCACTCTTTATCGCTCCTAACGATTTTGAATTAAGTAAAAAAGCTACGATTTCTCGCTAATGACGCTTATTCAGCACCAAACTTGACATCTTCGTATGAAAAAACTTATGGTGTGATACTGATACAAGAATTACTAGTACTTGTAGATTATGTCAT
>KK351196.1:77403-91199 GCA_000671755.1 Glossina brevipalpis
CTTTTTGTTTTTGTTTTTTTTGTTATTTGTAAAACCCAGTAAGACACGACTAACTGCTGCTGAAGTGTATTCATATTGTATAAGCATCTTGAATATTCTTACTTAACTATCTTGTTGTTGTTGTTGTTGTTGTTGTTGCTGTTTGAGCAGGCGCAACTTAACAAATCGATTTGCAACGCAATGCATCTTTTTTACTGGCATATATATATATATATATGTATAAGTGTTTGTATTTCCTGACTTCTACTTTATCTTTCTGGCTTCCTTACCCTTATTATTTAAAATGTATGTACGTATATGATGTTACCGGAGCAGAGTTGAAATTCACAGTAAGCGTGAAGACATTAGAGATTATTAGTGTGTGAAGTTAGCAAGTGATAACATTCACAACATACACATACTCACACATACATATATATATATATATATATACAATCATCTCGGAATTAATGAAATTATATGCGTTCAATTAGTAATTTCGTGATAGACCCTATCAGATTATAGAAATCGTAGTTATTATGTACGAGAATTATTGAAAATAAAAAAGTTCGAGTTCGATTCAATTCAATTCATTTATTTTCCAGACAGATATGGGGTACCGTCAAGTCAATTTGTAAGCAAGTAGACCGTGAATAAGCAAGTAGATCACAGTTCTCATCTTGATCGGTGTAGCAGTAGGCATGCAATGGTTTACCTTAATAAGTTTCTATTTCATTTAATTGCGTAAGTAAGTGAGAACATTTCTATTGTTTTCTTTGAGAATTTTCCTAATAAGTTTTTCAGAGGCTTTTAAGTATGTTTTTTTTTTGTTCACAATATGGAAGAATAGAAATTTTGTAGAAAGAGACGAATAAAAATTTTGTTGACCATTTTTTACTTGTATCCGGTTAAGTTTGTTTAATATTATTTGATATGGGACTCTGTTAGTCTATTCGCCCTTTTGTTTGATTAAATTCTCGATCGTTTCCGATCGACCATTTCTATTCCATTCGTTCTCGATCGATCGTTTCTGTCCCGTTTGTTTCCGATCGACCGTTTCTTCTTGTCTATTCTTCTTTTCATTTTTATATCGGGCTATACGCGTATTCTTCTGTCCAGTCTTATGCACTTTTGTGGAGGATGGCACGTTTAGTACCTAAGCTTAAGGCATTGATTCATTCCTACCTTGACTTATGTCTAGAAAAGTCAATTCCAATGCATCATGAGATTGAATGTCTGCGCGGAATGCCTTATAGGAACTTTTCTTCATGCTTATGAAAGTCGTTATCTTCTTTTGGTGTTCATAATTAAATTATTGTTTTGATCAGTCCATTCTTTTGGGGACATACAGAATACATTCTTAACTCCGTTCATATATCCATTTTTGCTTTAATTTTTTAATTTACTTTTGATTTACTTTTACTTTTTAAATTATTGCTTTGATCAGTCCATTCTTTTTTGGATATGCGTTTTTAAGTCTGTCCTTATGTCCATTTTTTCTTTACTTTTAAATTATTACTTTGATCGGTCTATCCTTCCCACCGTCATTCAGTCTGTTGGTGTTTCGCAACTGCTTTCACATGTCATCTATAATATTTTCTTCAGCTATCCTTTTTCCCCTTTCGCGCTTGTCTTTCATCTAATCTTGAATAAAAATTTGGTTTTACAATTTTTTTTAACTGTATCCGAACACGGCGTGGCTGAGAGTGCTGTCCGTCTCTCTTCAAACGAATTGATGACTATCGGAACGTAAAGCGAATACACACGTAAGATCGGATGGATGCATCCAAATACAAATGCTTTAGCATTAGCAGAACATCTGCTTAGACCATCGTGCGTACCATGCATGCTGCATTCTTGTCGAAGTGCCTATGTTTTCTCTGATGGATTTAGAGAGGAAAAATCTATAAAAACCGCAATTTCGCGTACTAAAAGTACCACGCTCAAGGACTAAATACCGCTCATGTAGCCCTAGCTCACGGCGTACCCCCGATATCAGTCGACCCATGTCCATGTCGTGCTCAGAGCAGCTTTATTCACGTCTTCATTAATGTGCTTTCTTTGGCTTGGTCCTTCGTTGAAGTCCTTTTTCATACATCTTTGTCTATTCTTTCGCATTTACCTTTGATTGTCCTTTCGTTTGTCGTTAAATTAAATAAATTACCGTTGGAAAATTCTCTATAGTTGTAGCTACATGTTAACAATAGTTAAAGTGCAATCTATCGAACTGAGACTTGAACTAGGACATGCCGAATCGGCACGCTGCTAATGCTTTGTCCTCTTTTTTACATATTGCACTAGGCAAGACTAGCTCGCTTTAAGAACGGTCTGTCGTTTTCATAATAATTTATCTTGAAAGCGCAAAAACGTCAGTTAAAACTATAAAATAGTATACACTTGCTGACCCGTGAGCCATGGTTTACCAAGACCTATTTGAAGCTATTCATCGCATATAATTAAATAAAATTTTTTTGGAAAAGAAATCCTAAGCGCGGGTATAAAATATTTACTCCTCTCTTGAACCTTGTTCTTCTTTGTGAGGTGACTACTAAAAGTATCATAGACATGATGAAGCCATAATAAGCGAAAAAGGATCTTCTATAAGTGAATGAATATTCATTAAGCATTAGTGTAGCGAAACTCAAAAGGCCCTTTTCGGTCTTACTTCTGTACAATATTGTATGATACCAGAAAGAAAGCTTCAGCCTAATATCACACATTTACTAATGAATAAATAATAAAGCAATTTCAAGGCTAGCATCCCTTTAGCCTGAAGATTACATAAGACAGATTGCAAGAACGAATTTCAATTCAACTAGCATAGGTTTCAGGTTTTTTTTTTTTTTTTTTTGGAAATATTTGCTTAAGATTTCAACATTTCTCAGCCTTCTTTTTGTCTTTTGACGAGTTTGTCTTTTGATCAACAAGATGCTCCATGCATGCAAAACGTTCTGCTTTACTTTGCGGTATCTATACGACATACCGTGACGGTGCCCCTTAATTTAATTGGAAAAATATATATAAAAACACTATATTTAGTAGTGAAAAAAAGAAGAAGAAGAACCTTTTCTTAAATTCAAATAGCGTCTCGCCTGGGTATTTATTTTCTTAATTCCCCAGGGCGAAGTTGTCAACTTTAAAGTAAGTACGCATTTACGTAATCACTGGATGATGATAAATTTCATTATTCATTATCATTAACATCTCAAGGAAGCTAAAGAAGATTCTTTTCTCACCATTTTCAAACTAAATTTTCTGCAAATCATTTTCACATTTATTCAAAGCAATTAACTTTAACAATAGTTTTTATCAATTGATGACATTTTTTGCTTATTTTTTTTTTTTTTTGTTTTTCTTCAATTGTGTTATGTATGTTTAACACATGAAGTATAATAAAGTCAGTCACAGATATATACAAAAACGCAAACCAAACATCATCAAATAGCTATTTTAACACCTGAATGCCTTTTTTCTTTGCGCATTGTGTTTGATTATTATTATTGTGTTTGTTACCGAGGCACGCAACCCTTGTTAAACCCTAGACTTTCTCACATACTGTGACACACTTAAGTACTTAAATCACATGTTATTGTTATATAAAGAGCACATCTGTATGAGGCTGATAGTTTTGTGTGTGCCTGTGTGTGTGTGTGTGCCTGTGTGTGTGTGTGTGTGTATTTGTGTGTGCCTGTGTGTAAATATGTACAATGCAAACATTCAATAATCAACCCTCTGGATCGATGCAAAACAATTGTCAGCCACTTAATAAGAAAATTTGTCTGCTTCTTTCTCTTGTACTTGTGCGTAGTGTTGTGCATCATGTTTTTGAAGTGGTGTGTCAGGGTATTCTTTACTTTGTTCTTTTTCTTTTTCTTTTTTTTTTTGCTTGTTATTATCTACTTTATTTTATAACATTTATAGATTAATACAAAAAATTAAAAAAAAAAAAAAAGAAAAAAATCATTTCACCTAAAGACAATAGTTGATGATCATAAGTTTTTAATGAAAAAAAAAAAAAAAACAAAAAAAATTCACCGAAATATTTCTCAAATAAAAATAAAATCAATTAATAACAATTCGTTTACAATAAAAAATCGTTTTGAAGATCATACGAAAAAATGCAGAAATTTGTCAAATCATATAAAGCCTGAGAAGTAAAAAAAAAAAAATGCAGAGGACACGATATGAAATGTTTCTTTTTTTTTTGGGATAAACATCTGTTTTGAGTTAAAAGAATAAAAAGACGTTTAATGGCGTTCCGCTTTATAAATTAATTAACATTAGACACGAGGGCTTCTTTTATAGAGTGTGGCCTGAAGTCATTAAAATAGAAACATTTCTTTACATCTTCTGTATACGCAATAAAGACTGGGCGCAGTTTTTCCGTCAATTGTTATATAACTCCTCTATTCTTAAGGTTGGATTAATTATATCTCCGCGGGGCAAAGTAAATGTGCCCAATTTTTTACCTTCACGTGGACCCAGCTATAAACGTCATGTTTAGCGGCATGAACGGGACGACTAAAACAAGATTAAGCTTTAATCACCGATGCCCGGCGTCTGGTATTTTTCGCATTGTAGGAAGAAAGTTCGGGAGTTGTGCTTTTATTTAGATGACTTCTCTTCCCAATAGATCTCTGCTATTTAGGTCATAATAACTCTTGTAGTAATCTATGACTGCCCGAATTTGCAGTTGATCTGGTTGCACTAGTAACGCAGCCTAAGTAGTATCGATATCTTTCCAAGTATACAATAACCCTTCAAATTAAGTGGTGGAATATTTGCTTCCGTGAAGTACAGGAATTTTAAAGCGAAAAAATAAAAACCGCGGTGGTCAGGTGCTCAAATGACGAATCTCTTTCTACTATTTGGACTGCGTCAACAAACTTAGAGAAGGCTTTGTTCCCTGACCACTGATGCGGAGCTTCGGGCAATATCGTGGTAGTTCTTGGTAAATGAGCTCGATTTAAATAACCCTCTGACCAAAGGGAAACTCTGAATTTTACTCAGCGAATGTTTGTTCTGTTGTACCGTGGGAGGCCTATTGGGATTACTCCACAAAGACCGAAGGATGCCGACTATCGTTTACGGAAAACAATCCTGTATTTGAGTATACCGTGAGATTAAGCTACATAACAGATGCTCACGTAAAACAAACGAAACAAACCTCTATACTCGGCTTAAAATCAAACTAATTGAATTTATGAAACGATAGTTGACGTGACGAAAGCTTAATACTTAAAAATAATAAAAAATGAATAAAAATAATAAAAGATAGACTTATAGAATATTAACAAAGAAAAAGAAAAACATTAAAATTAAAAATAATCCTTCACTTTATGAAGGTTCAAACAAAGAGGAGCGAGTTCACACAGAATCTTCATCCCTTCACATGGCGAATTATTTGTCGTTTATTCGCTTAATTTTAAGAAAAAATTATTTTCTGCATTTTTTTTTCAATATTTAAACAACCAAATAGGGTTGGTCATTCAGGACTTTGTAGGGGTGGGCGAATGAATTGTCTGATGTTATGAAGCTTTTCCTTTAACCATTAAAACCGCTCTCCTAGAAGGCCGAGTTTGCCTGAGTTGTATTTGTAGGCCACATTAAGATTTCTGAAGAGTAGTCTTTTTCCAATTTCATGCTTATTTGCCACGCACTCAAAACAAATTCTTAAGGATATTTTCGTAATAAAATCTAGTAAATCTAAGGAAAGTTAGCTTGAAGTAGAGAGATGGAGCTTCGATCATTTTCTTCTTTCAAGTTAAAAATCTGAATCTGGGATTAAGTAAAATAACATTGGCATGCTTTTTATGGTATATTCTGATAAATATCCAATAAAGCCGCAGGGAATAGCTGAATGATGGATTCCAGCAAGGTAACGTTTAACTACGAATCTGTTCAAATTGCCTCTAAAGTTCCTAGAAATATTCTGGCAAAATCTACACTAATTTTAAATAAATGTAAAATGTGAAAAGAAATGGACGAAGGGTTAAAAAATTTTAAATAAGTTCATTACGGGTTGATAGAGAAGAAATGCAACCACATTGAGTGTAAAAGAGATAACGAAAGATTGAGTGAGGGAGAGAAACGAGTGAGAGGGAAACATAAAGAAAAGAGAATATAGGCAAGGGAGAGAGGTAGGTACACCCCGAAATTTCTTTCTTTCCAACTCTATACGGTTTAGTGAAATATCATATCACTGACAAGTTCCTATAATTCATGCTTCAATTATTTTTATTGCTTTGAATTTCGGTTTTACTGTTTTATCAGTAAATCCACCTCCATATGATAACGTGTAACCGCATAACAGATAGTAATAATAATGATAATAATGTTGTGGATGTTGATGATCGTAATGATTTTAAATACAATAATTTCAAAAATTTCACACAATCACCCCTCAATCCATGTAAAAGTCATAAATAACATGAAATTGTAACACAGAGAGTATCGCGTTAAAATCCCACATAGTCCTCTTAAGGCAAAGCAAAATGAACTCCCAAAAAAAAAAATCTTATATACATTGTAAGTCTCTCTGCGAGTGTGTGTGTGTGTGTGTAAAAATCAGTATCAGTATCTACTGTAAGTAAGTATTTTGTATCGGTGTTGGTAATTGTAACGTTTACGGTATGCGGTAACTTAACGAACTGTTAACTACTCCCTTGGGTAAAATATGTTTAATAATATTCGTTTAACAACGTTATGCACAGGGCTGGGACTCTCTTTCTTTCTTTCTTTCTTTCTTTCTGTTTTTTTTTCTCATCTTAACTGCCACTTTAAATACTTTGCACATAAAAAGAGAGATAAACTTTACATTGATATAACGGAAAACGACGAAAGACCAAAGCTAGTAGAGTAAAAGAAAGAGAAAGAGAAAGAGAAAGAACTCTCTCGCATATAATATATTAAAATATTTCTCGTTAAGATTGCTTGTCGTGTCTTGTTAAAGTCATATACGCTGCATAAATGTAATTTATCAAATTTTAANAGAGAGAGAGAGAGAGAGAGAGAGAGAGAGAGAGAGAGAGAGAGAGAGTGTCAGTTCGTCTAAGATAGAGTATTGCTTATCTAGAATAGACTGAGCCTAGCGGTAACCCAAGTAGTAGAGACAAATACATTGATCGCTTTTATATAAAATCAGTCTAGATAACCTCCATATTTGTCATCTGTCGGCGGCATTCGCTGAAGGAATTCAAATCCCGAAGTCCAGTTAAACGCATTTTTTGTCAATTTCTTTACTAGAATTTTGTCGGTTGTGGCCTAATTGCTTTTTCCGCATTTGTAATATTCGATATAATCGCTTTAGAGTATGAACAAGTTGGAGAAGGATTGCCTTGTGATTAGAGACAAAAACGACGAGTATCAAAGCGACAGATCTTTGTGATGTTCCCGGGGCTGTAGATAATACTTTAATTATGATTACGATAAAGCATTATTCTCTGAGTGACAAGTCAAGTCAAAAAGAATATAGTCCTTGGAAATTTAATCAAAATTTTTGTGGACATGTTGGTCGCGAAACTTTTTAGTTTTATACCAATTATTGTGCGATATTGAGGAACTAAGATTAGATGGGCAGATTAATAAGCTAATTGAGAAAACTTCTACTTTACAGTTTAAAATGGTATAAATGAAAATATAATATTTCTTATCGAAAACGAGATCAGAAGTTATATGTGATTGAAAGTATGTTAAACATGAAAGAAATTATATTCTAATTGTCTAATTTTTTATACCTTTTATACTACTTTTATTTAAAAGAAAGACGAAAACTACATTTTAATAAGTGGGTAAGAAGCAAGTAGATCTAACCACCAAATCCTCGAATTTGTCATCATTAATTATGAACAGCACAATGGAAAAGATTAACTTTCAAATATGTATTAGAAAAATAATTTTAAAAAAATTGACAAAAAGAAAATCGTTAGTGCTACCATTCACACTATTCTCTCATGTCATGTTAATCTTACATGCTAATCTTATGCTTTCTCTCATGTTAATCTTCACACTACTCTCTCGTGTTAATCTTCACACTATTCTCTCATGTCATGTTAATCTTACATGTTAATCTTACTCTCTCATGTTAATTTTCACACTACTCTCTTCATATTAATCGTAGTATCGTCTCATCACTATATCCAATCTATGTTGAGAAAATCAAGATCAAAATATTTGTAAGAATCCCCTTTGGTCGTGCTCTGGCAATACATCAATGGATCTTTAAAAAATGTACTCCTAAAATTTGCAATTGTGGACAAAATCTTGCGATTTTTACGAATCTTATTTTGCCCAAATGCCATAAACTTTTCGCATTTGAAAAATTCATATTTCGAGCATTTAGCCCTAAGGATATCTTGAAAGTATCCGAAGAAAATAACATCAATAAAATGTTTAGGTTTACTGAAACAACCTGAACAGCCATTTAGTGCAGCTTTTTAAAAAAATAGAGAGCGAGGGAGAGATCCGATAGTCCTATTTGCTAAAGATAAAGGTTTCAAGTTCAAGAATATATTTCTTTGATTTAGATCAATTACAACAATAATAAAATTTTTTTTAACATGATTTATTTAAAAAATTTTTTCGTTAAGGTTTTAAAACAAATCTCAAAAAAAATTGAAAAGAATTTAAAAAGAGAGGCAAAAAAAAAAAGAAATTTTCTTCATAACATTTGCCAAGTGGGCGGTCAAATATGAATTTAAATGAAGCATTTACTGCACTGAAAATGACCCATAAATTACTAAAATGAAATTAAATTTTTATGCCTGTTATATCTTATCCGTGACGGAAGCATATGGAATTACTCGTAACGTGTTGATCAATGATCTGTACATTGAACATAAGTTATAATTTCGATCATTTAAGAAATACTTTTAGTTTTACTACCACTTGAAAATTTCCACAAATTAAATACCATTTGGAATATGAAGAGTTTGTTAATTATTTAAATTAGAAAATAAAAATTGAAATCTTTTACAAGATAAAGATATTGCGGTAGATATTTTACGGTAATTATATGTGGTTCGAGTGGAATATTTCCCAGGCGGAAGAAATAAAAATGAAATCATTTAAGAGAAAAGCAAAAAAAAAAAAAAAAAAAAAACATAAATTTTCCAACAATTACTTAAAAATGATTAAAAAAAAAAACCTATTAATGTGAAGAGAATCTTAATTGTTCAGCCACTTAATGTGAGAAGAAAAAGAAATCATAGAAAAAAAAAAAAAACAAAATTTCTTTTCTGTGACGAACAATATTTTTTTTTTCTTTTTTTTTTTTTTTTTTTATATATATAATGGCGTCGCATACGTTTTCCAGTTAAAAGGAAACAAATAACAATTTGTGTTATAAGTGCTATGCTCGTATATCAACGTAAAATCAACCCTGAATTTGCACATTTGTGCAAAAACAACCCTCTTTCCATAGAGTGCAAATAAAACTAACTAATGGTGAGATAGCGACCAGGGCAAGCAATAGCAGCAGCAATAGTAGCAGCAGGAGCAGCAGTAGAAATAGTAGCAGTAGAAGTTGTCAGCAGTCGTGGTAACGGTGATGGTAATGGTGATGGTAATGGTGATGGTGGTGGTGGTGGTAGTACTATTGAATGAAGATTGTGATGACAGCACATACTCTATGTATTTATTTTATGATATTACCAATCAAAGATGGCTGAGCAAACAATATTTCTTCGCATACATGAAACCGTATGTATGTAGATAATATGTCTCTCCTAAGCACATATAAGTTCACATTTATTTTCATTTCCTTTTAACAAAACAATAACATCAGTATCAGCAAGTATGTATGATCTGTTGTGTGTGTTTATTTAGTTCTTAACCATTTAAACTAAAAGAAAAAAAAAAGGATAAAAAAAAAAGAAAAGTAGGAAAAGTCCATTATTTGTGTGCTTCGTTCTTCGTTAAGTGTTTTATTGTCCGTATACTATTTACTTGCACTGTAATTGGGTGAATTGTTTCTTCAAATTGTTGATTGTTGTACATTTTTCAATTTGTTCAATGATTTGGAAGCAAATTGATTTCATTGTATTGAAACGCATTCCGTTTCGCATTTAACAGCGCGACAATTTCCAGTTTTTTATTGGTTTCTGCTTTCGGAGTTTTCAGTGATTTGTGTGCGCTATCAGCTTTTTTATGTATATATGCATATATAGCAATGTGTGTATGTATATATGCACATATGATCATTGTAGATATCATTTTGTTTCTGCATGAGTAAGAATTTCAAATTTTNGTCTTTTATTAGGCGGCTCCGAATCTTTTATACCCATTATTTTTGTCTTCAATAAAAGCCAGAAAATATCTAGAATTATTTACTCAAAAATATTGGTTGGGCGTGGCAGATATTTTCTGTTTTTATACCTACCGCCGAAAGATGAGAGTATATTCATTTTGTAATTTCATTTGCAACACTCAAAAGGAAGCTTCAGAGATTCCACAAAGTATATATATATATCATGATATCATCAGCATGAAATTTAGAATCGATTTAAGCACGTCTGTCCGTGTGTCCGTCTGTGTAACGTACGTATTAACATTTGTCTATCTTGTCTTCGCAAAAATTAAGATATCGGCTTCAAGTTTGTGAAACATTGTAAGTTCTTGCACGCAGGTTATACTATTTAAAAACAGGCAAATTGGTCAAAGGGCACGCCCACTGTAGAAAACATAAATTGAGAACATCTCTGCTTTAAGGAAAAATAGGTAAGCAAATTACTTTCGGCCCAGCATCTTTATCTTAAGAGAAAAAATAAATTTTAATTTGTGGGCGTGGCAATTTTTTTCTATTTTTATGGAATACCGTCCAAATTTTTATTGTGCAGTCTACGAGTAGTAAACAAAACAGTCGGAAAACAGTAATTCTTTCAGTCTATTTTCTGCTGTAGAAGTGGCATGGAACTGATTTTCCCCATTTCCAATACCAGCTTGCGTGCAAAAACTTCCAATATTTCGGCCAAATTTGAAGCCAATATTTTTATTTTTGCGGCCAGGAGATTGTTTAGGGCAGACACTACACAGATAGACAGGCGAACATGCTTAAATCGATCCTAATTTTAATGCTGATCAAGAATATATATTCTCTGCGGGGTCTCTAAAGGTTCCTTCTGGTCGGTGTAATAAACAAAATGACAAAGTAAATAGACCTCTCACCCTCCAATGATGAGAATAAAAAATCAATCAACTTCTTTAAAAAAAAACTACCCCTCGCCGAATTTTGAACCCAATCTCAAGTTCATTACAATCGTAAACTATTTACCGATCGCACTACCCAAAAATGATTTCTTTTTCGTGATTTCAAATCTATTCGGTTTTATAATTCCTATGTATGAATTTAAAATGAAGTTTTTCTATATAAAACGAACTTATTCAAATTAACATAACCTGTCGTGCCGTAATTCAGGGTGGATCTCAAAGGCCCAGTTGTTGTTCCTCTTCTGGGTAAACCCTAAAATTGTACTTTACTCTGCTTATGTGGGGGTTCGCAAGGGATTTATGTAGTGTGTGGGCTACACTTGCATTCGGTGTTGGCATGAAGAGATAATAGTTTTGCATTTTGTTAATCGTTCCAAAAGTTATATTAAGTTGAAAAGTGGGACTGAGATAGCTAACCCAAGTTGTTACGTTTTTTTTACCTTTTGAATTAAATTCAATATAAAATAATAAAATCTAAACTTTATTTTCATTTTTGCTTCGGTAGATGAGTATAAAGAAGTTCTCTCGGGGAAGTTTTTATGTTTCTCAAGTTATTCAAAAAGTGAAAATGCAAGATAACTCTATGGCACTATATCCTATAAACTTAGTTTATAAACCATTTAGAGAGTTTCACTTTCAGTCGTAATAATTTTTTTTTAATTGTTGTTTAATATTTAAGGGATGATTTGAAAAAAATAGTAAAAAGAACCACAACCTGATGATATTATTTCTTAAGCTTTATAACAAGTATACCTGTAAGCACGTTTACACGCGTTCGCACTTATAATTATTACTAGTGTGTAACCAGATTCCGGTTCTTTCTCTGTTTTCTTTAACTTTTTACTTTCTTTTAGTCGCATTGTGTTTACACATAAAACGATGAGCATTCGAAATAATAATGATTGAAAACTTAATTATATTCGAGTATAATTTTCACTCACATTCTCTTGTGTGAGATGATGTTGTTAAGATGTTCATCAGCTATTCATTTCTGACTTATGAGAATCTAATGAAGTACTCATAATTTATAAGGCAACAACAAACAGTTCATTACAAAAATCAATTGTGTAAACAAAGGCTAATTTGGAACTGAAGTGAAATCCGTAAAAATCAAGTCATGAACTCTTGGACAGAATGATAGATTACTTTATAAGAACAATAAAATCTTCTAAAGATTGTAGAGAAGTTTGACTTTTTCAGAAGACACGTCTGGGTAGTTGATAGTGATTCTAAATTTTTTTTCTTTAAAGGTTCGTGAGATTACTGTCCCCAAATACGGGGATAAAATTAATAGAAAGAAGCGTGTATTTCATGGCTTACGTTACAGTAAATTCAAAGGCTTAGTCGTAGAAAGAAAGAAAGAAAGAAAGGAATGTAATAAACATAACTTGACACAAGAGAAGATAATTCTTTTAATGTATATCGTCTCTACAGTTATGTCTGAACAAATTCAGCCTATTTTTAAACTGAAGTTACAAGCTAATCGATACGTTTGCAGGATAATCGAATCGAATTTATTTTTGTGAGAGGCAATGGAGTGTTTTTATATAGTCCGCAAATAACGAGAAATAATTGATTCCTTTCTTTACCGTCGACAATTAAGATAAGTCTTTAATAGGAAAAACCTCATTTTCCATCACGAAAATACAAGAGTAGAAACACTTTCAATGACTCAGCAAATATGCAGAAAAGGGTGGGAAATTTTGTTGTTTTCTCCCTACAGACCCGGATCGTCCTTTGTCCGACTATTATTGTATCGAAAAACATCATCTTCCACCACAAAAACGCTTGAGTAGACATGTCTTTAATGGCGCATTAACAGTTGAGAAACTTTCACTGAGAAGTTTTGATTCATTCTCTCTATAGCTTAAGTCTTTCTCAGCCCGACTACGAATATTTCAGAAAACCTCGTATTCGATCACGTCAATGCCTGAGTTTTTAATGACTCATTGAAAATTGAGAAACTTTCACTGAGAAGTTTTGATTCATTCTCTCTATAGCTTAGGCCTTTCTCAGCCCGACTACGAATATTTCAGAAAACGTCGTATTCCATCACGTCAACACCTGAGTACATACGTCTTTAACGACTCATTAAAAATTGGTAAACTTTCACTAGGAAGTTTTGACCCATTCGCTCTATAGCTCGAGTCTTTGTCCGCCCGACTACGAATATTTCAGCAAACGTCATGTTCTATCACATCAACGCGTGAGTAGACATGTCTTTAACGGCGCATTAAAAGTTGAGAAACTTTCACTGAGAAGTTTTGATTCATTCTCTCTATAGCTCGAGTCTTTGTACGCCTGACTACGAATATTTCAGCAAACGTCATGTTCTATCACATCAACGCGTGAGTAGACATGTCTTTAACGGCGCATTAAAAGTTGAGAAACTTTCACTGAGAAGTTTTGATTCATTCTCTCTATAGCTCGAGTCTTTGTACGCCTGACTACGAATATTTCAGCAAACGTCATGTTCTATCACATCAACGCGTGAGAAGACATGTCTTTAACGGCGCATTAAAAGTTGAGAAACTTTCACTGAGAAGTTTTGATTCATTCTCTCTATAGCTCGAGTCTTTGTACGCCTGACTACGAATATTTCAGCAAACGTC
>KK351196.1:95967-113228 GCA_000671755.1 Glossina brevipalpis
AATTTTTAAAGCTTTATTTTTTTTTTTTTTTTCCAAATATTTCAAATTGATTGCAATAAATTTTTTAAATCCATTTAATTGGAAAGGAAAAGATTTTCTTCACTTTTGAAATTGAGAGATTTATATCTAGGCAGGGTGGGCAATTAGATGTAAGTAGATATTCATTCGCCATAGGGGAATTGTTTTAACCAAGTCACGCTGACACTCAACTTTCAATCTTTTACCATAAAGACGTACTATTCGCTGCTTTATTCAAAGCATTTTTTATATAAAGTATAGGCTCGGCAGTAAAAGAGGAATTAAACCGTACCGGATAAATTTTTATTCGTTAGATAAAAACGAAAAAAAAAAAATCAGGTAAATTTCAGCTGTGCCGAATATTTTATACTTTCCATTTTTATCTTAAAAAATTTGTCGAAAACATTAAATATCGATACTTTATAATACCGAGTAGGCGTGGCAGATTTTCCCCATTTTATGGAATACCATAGAAATTTGTATTGTATAGTTTATGAGTAGTAAGCAAAACACCCTGAAAGCAAAAATGTTTCCCGCTTATATTATAGTGTAGACGTGTCTTTTGACCGATTTGGACCATTTTCTGTATCAAGCTTGGTGCAATAACTCTGAAGGCTTCTGCTAAATTTGATCCTTAGATCTTAATTTTTGTGAAGGAGAAAATTATTGCTGCAAACATTCTCAAAATAAGCAAACAGTTATTGACAGACAGACAGAGGGACGGACACGCCTAGATAGATTCTAAGTTTTATACTGACCAAAAGATTATACACTTTATAGTTTCCATGAAGTTTTTTTCATGATCTTACAAACATTTTCATAAAAAATTTAACCCCAACACTCTATTATATCGAGTGAGGATGAACGATTCATTCCATTTTTGTACCGATACTAGAGGGCAGCTAAATCGATAAACGTGGAGAATTTTTATAGATCTGTGTGATATGGTTTTTGAGTAATAAGCAAAAAACTCAACTTTTTTTTTCCTCTTAAAAGCAGAAATGTTTTCAATTTACGGTGCATAGCGGGCGTCTCCTTCAACCGATTTGGGCCATTTCCAATATCAACCTGCATAGAAGAACTTCCAATGTTTTTTTTGGCAAATTTTAAGTCGATATCTTCATTTTTGCGACCAAGAGAATGACTAACATGGACGGACAGACAGACGTGTTGAAATTGTTTCTAAATTTGAGCTGATCAAGAATATATGCACTTCATGGAGATTCCAAAATTTCCTTCTGGGCATTACATGCAAAATGATAAAATGAATACAGTCCTTACTTTCGTTGCTAAGTATAAAAAAGTGAATGCAATAAATCCTTCTATTCTACGGCGGCTAATGTAAAAAGTCAAGTCCTGGATGTAACTGAATAAGATCGCTATTCGCCTTTGTTTCATGAACGTTATGCATTTCTTTGTCATTGAAGAAAAAATTCTGGCGGAATATAAACACTCTTAGAGCAATATTCTGTCATTTTGATCGATCATGAGCCATAAGAGAAAATAATGTGTTTTCTTATTTTAGTTTTTTCTCAAAACTATGGCATTCCGGGGCAATGGGCTTAATAAAATTTTTAATCCAATAATAACTACAAAAGAGAAAATGCCTCCTATTCCTTCCCATTCATGTCTTTTCAAGTGCGATTCAGTTATCTCTAAAGTTTTTGTTGTGACTTACATCATGCAATCATCAGCAATTAGTTACTTTCTTTGTTTGTTTCACTGTAACATACTATAACTTACTGAAGCATACTGCTTATAGTTTATGGTCTACGCAATTCTACAAATTTGCGCCAAAGGGCAAGTACGATCAATACTGTAATTTACTACAATCTACTGCATTATACTGCAGTTTACTGCAAGGTGCTGCTGTTTACTCTCAATGAAAATCTATGTTAAAAACACTAAGTCGTTTGATTTCACATGTTTTGTTGTCTATAATCAATAAGAAGAAATAAACATTTATAAAACAATTAAGGACGACCAGCAGTGAACGGTAAGATTTAGTCTGAACATCTTTCGAAAATAAAAAGCAGTAATCGCTGTAATTGTATAGAGAAACTTGACGTGTTTAGCAGATTCGCGTCAAACAGTTAAGAACTCTTTCCGCAAGGGAAGTATATGAAATATTTTTCTTGCCGATATACTTATGATAACATGAACTTTACTTCTACCCTTCTATAAGACTTTCTTTTCTATAAGACTTTCAAGGATGTTCGAATGCAAAAGTTGGAAGAAAACAAAAAAAAAATAAATAAATAAATAAAATAAAAATAACGGAACTTAAGTCCAATAAGTAAGTAGTCGTTCTCTTTCTCTTCTTAATAATTCATAAAATTCTCAATAATTTAAGAATAAATGAAAAGCATACAACTAAAGATTTATTTTACAGAATTTTCTAACGAAGAATTCAATCAAATATTTTTTTTTCTTTTTTTTTTTTTGCTGCTCTTTTGATAAAACACTCCCATTATATGGAATAATTCACAGTTCATTTCAAATGTAATAATAATAAACAACTCGGAAAATGCCAACGAATCGTGATGATACATGAAATATATATATAAACATTCGTGTGTTTGTATAAGCGATGATGCGTATTTATATGCTTTACGTTTGTATATATATGTGTATGGGTATACGTATCATAGTCATCACAATACATCAGCAACATATAAAGTGACACAAAACATGAACGCTTCACTTTTTATCACTTGAATGTGAGGCATATACAGATGTCTGTTCATATTCATATGTGGTTGTATTCACACACACAGCTACGTGGCCGGCAGTGTAGCCAGCCAGCCAGCCAGTAGATGCCTGCAGAAAATGTGGATAAATTGAGAGAGAAAACCAACTTATTTAATACTACTAAACTGTGTAACTGTCTAGCTGACCGTTTGTTGAATGATTATCGTTTTATGTATTGTCGTTTAGTCAATCAGTCTATGTATGATTTAGTCTGTCTTTAGACTGTTCGACTAGCTGTTACTTTTGTTAGTCTGTCTGTTTGTCCGTCTGTCTTTCTGCCTCTCTGTCTGTCTGTCCGTCTGTATGTCTGTCTGTCTGTATATCTGTCTGTATGTCTCTCTGTCTCTCTGTCTGTCTGTCTGTATGTCTGTCTGTTTGCCTGTCTGTCATTTTGTCACATTTGCTTATTGTTTCACATGCCAATCGAATGCCAAACAGTCCGAGTTCGTGGCAGACAGTGTGACGTTCACTAAATCCGGCTATTTGAGACGATAAACCCATATTCATACCAGCAATGGTTATTGTGTATTATTGCTTGCTGCTGTCTGCTGTCTTTTACATTAGCCATTTGCGAAACTAGAAGGCATATTCAACTGATTATTACTTTTGTAACAATTTGAAAGCGTAAGTGTAAAGTAAAGAAATTCTAAGCTAAGTCCGTTCATCGCGTTTCGTTTAGTTGTTTGTTATTACTTTTGGTAACACAATTTGATATTGATTTGTAAATTTAAAAAATAAAATAAATGAGAAAACTAATGAAATTTTAAGCTAAGTCCGTCCATCGTTTCATTCAGTTGTTTCTTGTTAATTTCTAGAAACTGATCCCAAATATTTCTTTTGGAATTTCTGAAAATTAACTTACAATTGGACTGAAAGATGGATGGACATGCGTAGAATTAAATTTCATTTTCAGCTTTAGAATATTTATACATTTCACAACTGTCAACTGTTTGACAGATATATACATATATATGTTTGTCGATGTCAGCGTGATATACTAGTCCGTCCAACAATTTTCTAGATCTTAACAGTTGATGCAGAAATTGAAATTAAGCTAATAATTATATAAACAAAAGTGACCGTCTTAAGGATATATAATCGATTAACTTGAAAATTTAAGCCAGTCCGTCCATCTGTCAGCACTCTAATTGGAAAAGTTTATCGCGTATAGAAACGAACAACTCCTATTAAATGCACACATACTTGATCAATGTAAAGTAATAAAGCAGGTCTGTCCCTCCGTCCATCTTTTGATTAGTGTCTTCGGCGTACTTTAGTCTTAAGTTAGAATATTATACTATTTGCTTATTTCTTTACACTTTAGATTAAACATGAACGGAAGTCCATGGAATAAATCTATAAAAATGTCTACCAAAAAAAAAAAAAAAAAAAAAAAAATATTCAAAATATTTTTTATTATTAATTTCGAAAGCGAAACACTTCTCGAGTTATTCAGAAAGAAAAAAAAATTATAAAAATAAATAAACAAAATAAAGCAATTTTCACAACTCCACTCATGTTTAGTGTGGAGTATTCAAGATTCGCCTTTAGGCGTACAAAAGTCTTTTAGTTTTCTTACTTTTCTTTAGCTCAGATTAACTATGTGTTAAACTTCAACAACAGTCAACNCTCAATTGTGTAATCATTGTAACTAACACTCAAGCCGTGAGTTGTAAACTGGACTGAATTGAACGTTTAACTTAAGAACTGGAAGTGCTAAACGCGAAAGCATGAGATGTTTTTTTTTTCTTTTTTTTTGGGTTCTTCGTTTTTGCGGTGGCACTTACACCTAAAGCAAATAACTTATTTTTCATTCCTTTTTTTTTTTTATTTTTTCATTTTTTTTTTTTGTTCCTTTTTGAGTTATTTGCTGGTAAAGCGAAAAGTCTGGTATATATTACAAGACTTTGGATGTAGATGTGCGCGCACTCGCCCTCTCTAGTTTTCTCTGTCTTTTGCTGCTGAGCAAGTCTATCAATTGAGCTTAAACTTAAAAAACATGAAATGAAATGAAATGAAATGTGGATGTTGATGTTGATGTTGTGATGTTGTGATGCTGGTTTTCCCGAAAACAGCGCACTCTCATTACTCAACGGGGCGTCATAGGAATTTTATCATTTGCATTGGCCGAAGCCATGCAGCTTTAACTTTGCTCTCAATCATGCCATGGAAATGGATGCGAATTTGTTTTTTTTTGCTTTTTGTCTTTCTTCTCGTTTGTTGTTGCACTCTAACTAAACATCCACCCGTAATAGTAGTTAAAGTTGGTGCGTTTGTGTATAAAACCTGCTGCCTTCGCTGTAAGGGAAGGCTTTCTGCTACATTTTCATTTTAATTTGTTTACATTATTGTAATATCTACTATACGAGTATGTGTGTGTGCGTGCTTGGGAGTTTTGGGTTGCTACGCTATGATGTGGTAGACTCATGCTCCTCCTATTAAGTAAACAATATGTGAATATTTACCATTTAAATTGACAGCTCGATACCATTGCTTAAATCGATAGAGCAACTCAATGCCAACTCTGCCACATTGATTATTGTTACAGCAGCTTACGTGAAGGCGACTAAAGTGTAAGTGTAAGAGAGGGGGGCAGTGGGATTTAAAAGGAATCATTTTGTGTAAATTAATTACATTTGCAATCATATTTTAAAATGTGTGGTTAGTGTTGGAAATTGTTTTACTAACTCTTTCCCTTTCGATATCTAAAAAGTAATTATGAGTTTTTCTTGTTTGTTAAAGAACAAAAAAAAAAAGGAAAAGGAAATGAGAAGAAAATTGAATTGAAAACGACAAACGATACTTTAATGTAATTTCATCTCTTATCTTTCTTTATAAAAATAGAACATAAATATAATAGAGATGAAGAAAATTATGCACATTAGGTTTCCTGGTAAAGGACACATTAGAGCGTTTAAGCATTTGTAGAACAGATTGATTTTTCCTAAGTATTTAAAATAAAGATTTTTTGGATGTAATACGGTAGCCATTTGACTATCAACTAAAGGTCTTAAGTCTTCAACATCATTCGACATTCATGCATTTCACTTTACTTCTCACCAAATACTTTTCTATTCTTAGATTTCACCAGTTATTCCGACAGTATCCGTCTTTTCAGACTTTTTTTCCCATGAAGAGCAGATCCGACTTCTTTTTCATTATCGTTTCAATAGAATAGAATAGATTTTTTTTCTCTGACCGTTTCTTTTATTAAACTATTCCCTACAAAGTGCACAGAAAGCGAGAGAGAGGGAGAGAGAAAGAGAGAGAGAGAGAGAGAGAGAGAGAGAGAGAGAGAGAGAGAGAGAGTGTCAGTTCGTCTAAGATAGAGTATTGCTTATCTAGAATAGACTGAGCCTAGCGGTAACCCAAGTAGTAGAGACAAATACATTGATCGCTTTTATATAAAATCAGTCTAGATAACCTCCATATTTGTCATCTGTCGGCGGCATTCGCTGAAGGAATTCAAATCCCGAAGTCCAGTTAAACGCATTTTTTGTCAATTTCTTTACTAGAATTTTGTCGGTTGTGGCCTAATTGCTTTTTCCGCATTTGTAATATTCGATATAATCGCTTTAGAGTATGAACAAGTTGGAGAAGGATTGCCTTGTGATTAGAGACAAAAACGACGAGTATCAAAGCGACAGATCTTTGTGATGTTCCCGGGGCTGTAGATAATACTTTAATTATGATTACGATAAAGCATTATTCTCTGAGTGACAAGTCAAGTCAAAAAGAATATAGTCCTTGGAAATTTAATCAAAATTTTTGTGGACATGTTGGTCGCGAAACTTTTTAGTTTTATACCAATTATTGTGCGATATTGAGGAACTAAGATTAGATGGGCAGATTAATAAGCTAATTGAGAAAACTTCTACTTTACAGTTTAAAATGGTATAAATGAAAATATAATATTTCTTATCGAAAACGAGATCAGAAGTTATATGTGATTGAAAGTATGTTAAACATGAAAGAAATTATATTCTAATTGTCTAATTTTTTATACCTTTTATACTACTTTTATTTAAAAGAAAGACGAAAACTACATTTTAATAAGTGGGTAAGAAGCAAGTAGATCTAACCACCAAATCCTCGAATTTGTCATCATTAATTATGAACAGCACAATGGAAAAGATTAACTTTCAAATATGTATTAGAAAAATAATTTTAAAAAAATTGACAAAAAGAAAATCGTTAGTGCTACCATTCACACTATTCTCTCATGTCATGTTAATCTTACATGCTAATCTTATGCTTTCTCTCATGTTAATCTTCACACTACTCTCTCGTGTTAATCTTCACACTATTCTCTCATGTCATGTTAATCTTACNTAGAATCCTTTCTCTGTCCGACTACTATTGTTTTAGAAAATGTCGTGTTACATCACGACACAGCCTAAAGAGGCACATCTTCAATGACTCAGTAATAATTGAGAGACTTTGACAGGGCAATTTTGATTCATTCGCTCTATAGCTCGAGTTCTGCTCTGTCCGACTATCATTCGTTTCGCAATCTGCAAAACTCTCTTAGTGAGCTACCGTGTACCTTAGCATATAGGAAGCGTGACTATCAAGTCGGCATAGACAAAAATAACAACCAAACGCATCGGATCATACTTTATTCGCGAATAATCTATAGTTGCAGTCATACTTAATGTTACATTGGGAAAGATATCGCAATAATCGATCGAGTATACGCCTCACAAATTACTTTCAGACCTTATCTCCCTTTCCCTACTTCTCTCTTCCTAATCATTGCTTTATTTACAGACTTATATAGCCCTTGAGTAATTGATCATTAAAAAACAAAAAACTTTCAAAAGAGGCGTGGTTTACTTTATCATTCGAAAAAAAAAATCTTGTATTGGCAAGAGGATACCAATGAAAAGGCCACAACACATATTTGGTTTAAGAAAATAAATTAAAAAAATATAAGAAAAATATATTTGAATTTTATACATCCATTATTATACGCATGTATGTAGACTTATAAGCGTACATAATGAAATAGTTAAGAAACTCTCATTATTCATTAGCTGATAAATATAATTATTTGCTAAATTGGTGTTGTTTGGTGTCATTGTTATTCTATAAAATGAGTTTATTTTGTAATATATAATGTAATCGAATTAAACACATACACGTTTACGTATAATGAAAATGATTAACGACGCCTTAAGGCATCATGCTATTATTAAATGAATACAACGACGAACGATAGTATTTTCCCCTTTTATTATTATATTAGTTTTTATCTCATTTTCTTGTACTNTAGATTTAGTACGCGTGTTAAACAAGGTTTTGGCTTTAGTTTGTTGCTGCTATTGTTTGCTGTTATTGGGTGACAATGACAAAAATACTTGCTTACGCACACACAGACACACACACACACAAAGTGATACAAAAACATTCGCATAACAAAATTAGGAAGACAGTGACTGACTATGTGGCCGGCTAACAAAGTCCGGCTGGCAATTTTTCACTTTTTACGTCGCTTCACCTCTTCTTCATCTTTACCTAGTTATCCTCCTAATATATGTTATATAAGTTTGTGTTTGAGTGCGTGTGTATGAATGTGTTTATGGCCACATTTTTATTTGGTATTAAAAGTTTTTCTTATTTTATTTAGCATGGGAAACATTTGTTTTGCAATTTTTACCTTTTATTACATTTATTTGGTGGTTTGTATGTGCGTTTGTCTGTCTCTCTTAAAACACTTTATTATGGTTGTGTGTAGTTGATCGTACAATTGTGAAAAGTCTTCTTCTACTTTGTCTTCTTTAACTTTCAATTCTATATATGGTATGTAGCTGTGTGTTAATCTAAAAAGAAACTAAAGTTAGAGAAAATCTTTGTTTAACAGCTTTTCGGAGTTACCCATATATGATATAAATGTTTGAGTGTGTTTAGGGGTAAATGTCTCATCATCTTTGATAGAGTCTTTCGACACATCTGATCTGAGCGAATTTGTTATTTAACTAGAATAACATACGATTGTTTGACAATAAGACATGTGTGTGTGTGTGTGTGTGTGTGTGTGTATACGCCTAGTTACATATATATGAAGACTTATAAGGTACACTGAAAGAAAAGTATTGCAAAAAAAAAAACAAGACTATTTGAAAGCAATCATTTGTTCAGTGCATTCTTTTATTTGAAATTCAATGACACTTATATTCGGGAGTAATTTTCTAAGAGGCTCTTTATATCTATATATTTGTATTGAAAAAATATGAAAATCAAAATTAAATATTATAATGAATTACTCTTAAGTCTGAAGGTCGTAATCTTTTTTTACACGATATTTTTTAGGTCACGAATTAAAGTACTTTTCACTTCAATTATTATCGAGTACCTTTATGAATTATTATATATGCATAGTTTTTACACGATCTTTTTTTACACGGTCTGTTTTAGGTTACGAATAGGAGCACTTTCCACTTAAATTAGTATCGAGTACCTTTATGAATTATTATATATACATAGTTTTTACACGATCTTTTTTTACACGGTCTGTTTTAGGTTACGAATAGGAGCACTTTCCACTTAAATTATTACCGAGCACACTGAGAAAAATAAAATAACTTTTTGGTTGTCATTGGCACTAATATATGATGGCATTAATATATGATGTGAAACTAACTAAAAGTCAAAGTCAAAAGTCAAAAAAGTCAAAGCTTTAGGACACCACAAAGATGAACTTTAACTAAGATAAAAATTCTAACTCTAATACGGAAATATAACAAGTTCTCTGTGGCATTTAATAGCTGGGATATGCAAAGTTCATTAGAAGTTGGAGAAGAAAGAGTATCTGATGTCCATTGTAAATGACTGAAGCTAATCTATGGAATATTTGCTGCAGCAAAGAAAAATTTATAACCAACTTTTATACAAATAGCAGCAGTTAAGATTTCCAGCCGCATTTTAGCACTTTGACTTGTCACTTGTCGTGTTTTCTTGCCATACTTTTTAAAATTTCATATCGAATATAGTATTTCAGAGGAAGTCAAAGTCACAAGAAAAGGGCTCCATAACAATTTTAGTATAACATAAAGCAGTCAAGTCATGAAAATCACAAGAAACAAAGACAAATTGCTTGTGATTTGTGACGTCTCTCACTGTACCACTCAGAATACTGTTATTTATTTCTTCGAATTGCATTTGAATACTTTTAATAATTTCAGTCTAAACGAGAATTTGTGGCTTTTCACGATTATCTTACTATTTACTTAAAGCTAATAAGAAACTGAACAATGATTGGGCTTAGACGGGATATTTCGCAACCTCTAACAAGAAAACGTACATGATCGATTAGGAGAACTGTAGATTTTTGAGATCCGTAAATTGTTTAGAAATTGGAGAAAATCACATATTTACGCGGTGAAAAAAGGTTTTATCCGATCTAATCCTATGTATCTATCTATCTTATGAAATAATTGTTTAAAGATATAGAAGATTTTGGTTCCTCTTATATACCCTAGTGCTAGTTAAGAGTTATGTCAAACATACTTCAAGAATTTATTTGCTTTTTCATTCAAAATATTAGCCAGGGTTGCCAATGTAAAATGTTACAAAACCATAAGAAAAATACTGTATTATATAGCTGAGTAAATGCGGAGCTTAAGTAACTTTAAAATATTTTTTCCTTTAATGCATCTAGTGGTGGAGCCAGTTACGAGATAGCAGCCTTACGAGTTTTGGGTAAATTTTCACCACATAGATTCCTCGTTATGTTGCCGTGAGCTCCTATAAATCGCTTAAATATGTCATCTATTTCTCTGTATTGCTTATGCCTGACTAACATTATTTGTTCAGATTTTGCCTTTACGTTCCTTTATATCGCAATAAAACAGTGTTCGTTTACCTAACTCTCCACATAAGCCATCCCTAGGTCCATCAATGCAAATTTAACAAAGAATTATGAAGATTTTTATACCCTTTTAAATAACTTGGAATAATGTCTTGATAGGCTTAGTGTTACTGAATTGTTATGCTACTTTCAATTCGTCTATTAGACAATCCGCTACGAATTTTTTTCTTGGACTTATTATTTAAAACTTTTAGATTTTCGCTTATTTTAAGCTGATTTTTTTAACTTGACTTAAAGCAAGTGAAAAGAAGAAATATGACTTCATCCCTAATTTTCTCGACAATATCTTGAGATCTTATATAAGATAAGGGGTACAGTTAATGGACCCGATTAATATATAATGTATGATGGGAAGTTTATTACAAAAGTTACAACAAACCACTTCTCCAAAACTTATTTAGATAATTTATGCTAAAATTCTCATTTCAGGAGGTGACTAGAGAGTTTTGTATTCAAGAATATAAAATAGTCTTTTAGGATGTAAGTTAACAGGCAATTGGTATTAAATAAAAATAAATGGACGAAAAGACAGACTCACTGGCTCAATCGATTGCGCTCTTTATGCTAAACAAAAATATGTACAAAATTGATAAGATATCTTAGGATACATTGCCATACATATAAGTGTTGTATTGACTCTAGAACTACAACATTCTTTCAAGTGTATTTACACAAAATACGATATCTATTGTACTGTTATTATTATTATTATTATTATTATTGTTTATAGGTAGGGTGTGTATAAGTATTTCGGATTTAAATAAGATGTGAAAACATTGAAAAAATTACAATAGAAATCTCTTAGTACTCTTAGGTACATATACACACACACGCACGCACACATTTATGGCATCTATTGAAAGGTATCAATGATTGTGTTTCATATTCGTAACGATTCCTTTTTATCCTTTTCCTGGATATTGCTTACCCTAATCCTATGCTTATTAAATTGTTTTGCAATTTCTATTAGCTGGGGAAACATTCGTTTGATATGAAATTGATTTTCAATAAATGTTTTCGTTACTGCTTTGCAAATAGATTTTTCTTACCTTTCTTTCGATGTTTTGTTTGCCACAATATAAACATTTAAGAAAAATAATAATAAAAAATTGATTATAGAATTTTTGAATTTTTGCAAAAGAATTGTTCTTTTTCTTATTGTTACGGCTGCTGCTGCTGCTGCTTTTTCTACTGCTGTTGCTGATGGTGCCGTTGTTGGTATTGTTTTTATTGTTATTATTATTATAGCTGTTGTAAATTTTTCCTTTTTCTGTTATTTATTTATTTATTTATTTAAAAGCGACTGTAACGAGATATTATGATTGTTTGTGAAATAAATTAATCAGTCGTGCAAATTACTGTCGTCACCCAAACCACATCAATATCTTGACTGAAAATAACAACGAACATTGCTACTATAATCATATGAACTAAAGAGATATTCACACCTACATATATATGTAAATTTATACATGCACCTACAATATATATATATTTATTAGGAGGCCATGAAAGTAATTTCGGTTTTTTTCAATATAACGTAAAATTCATTTCTTTTATTGAATTAAGTCATTTTGGTATACCTTTTGGTATCTTTTAAGGGCAATGATTAAGATGTTTGGATAAGTCGGTAATGCTCGAGTAACTCCGTAGTGTCTCAGAAGTATGTTAATAATAATAATTTAGTATTCAAGAAAATAATCTTATGATCAAGTGAAAATAGACTCTTCGCGTAATATAACTTTTAGCATCTATTGGAGGCAATAACTGTGGTGTTTGGATAAGCCGGCATTGTTCGAGGAGGTTAGTCACGTTCGAGTAAGTCGGTAATGTTCGAGTAAGTCGATAATTTTCGTGTAAGCCTGTAATGTTTGAGTAGGTCACTAATGTTCGAGTAAGTCGGTAACGTTCGAATATATTTTAGTAATATTCCAGTAAGTCGGTAATGTTGAGTAAGCCTGTAATGGTCGAGTAGGTCGATGATTATGGAGTAAGCCTTCAATGTTCAAGTAGGTCGGTATTGTTCGACTAAGTCGATAATGTTCAAGTAAATCGATATCGTTCGAGTAAGTTGGTAATGTTCGAGTCAGTCGATAATGTTCGAGTCAGTCGGCAATGTTCGAGTAGGTCGGCAATGGTCGAGTAGGCAAATAATTTTGGAGTAAGCCTGCAATGTTCGAGTAGGTCGGTAACGTTCGACCAAGTGGATAATGTTCGAATAAGTTGGCAATGTTGGAGTAAGTCGGTAATGTTCGAGTCACTCGATAATGTTCAAGTAATTCGATAATGGTCGAGTAAATAGGTAATGTTCGAGTCAGTCGATAATGTGCGAGCAAGTCGGTAATGTTCGAGTAGATCAGCAATGTTCGAATAAGTTGATAACGTTCGAGTAAGTCAGTAATGTTCGAGACAGTCGCTAATGTTCGAGTAAGTCAATAGTGTCTCAGACGTCCGTTAACAAAACTTTAGCGTTCAAGAAAAATAATGTCATAACCAGTGAAAAACGGTCGTTTCACTTAATCATGAGACGAGAGTGTAATTTATATTCACAATGTAAAATAGTTTACTTCAAATATTCCCTTTCTCTCTATCTCCGTCGCTTATCTTTCCAAGCTCTTCTTTGAGAAATAAGCCAGACAACTAAGTAGTAATTGAGATACGTGATAGAAAATGACTTCACACAATAATTGAAAGTTGAACTGATCGGTACTAAAACTTTAATAAGTTATTACCAAGTGACTAAAATCTTCTTAGCTTAGTAAAATTAGAATTTAAAAATCGATTTTAATTCATCTTCATTAAGCAGACATTAGGGAAAGTTTTCTTATACAAAATTCTTCGAGTAATCATTTACAACTGGTTACTCACCTAATGTTTATATGAGTCAAGTGTGATATGTGAATGATAACCAAGAAGATGCTTCAAAAAAAAAAAAAAAAAGAAGAAAAAAAAAAGAGCGACAAATACTTTCTTGCCCACCTATTTATTAGTTTAAATTTTTTGCATTCAATGTTTAGTTACTACTGGCAGTTGTTTTCATTTATAATGACAAACAAACATTATATGTATGTCGTGTTGTATGTGTTTGGTAACACAGCCATCAGAAAATCGTCCAATTAGCTTAACAACATCAACTAGAGTTAAATAAAAAGCCAATAAAATGCACAAATTAAATGGAAAAATATAATGAAGAAATGAACGGCGAACCCACTACACATACAAACAGTGCAGCTCGCGTTCACACCGTTAACACCGGGTCTTCTAAATACATGCAATTCAAACAACGACAAACCAAACGATGAAACTTGAGATTAATATATAAACCTACATACATACATACACACACACATACACACACACACACACTTATATAAAGAAACGCACGCCAAATGCATGTGTTTAGTTGTACAAAATGCAGCTGATTATTTAGTTCGATTGAGGGCGTCATTTTTTTTTTTTTGTTTGTTTGTCGCTGTCATGGTTGTTTGTCGTTATTTGTATTATTGTTGTGTTGTAGGTTTTTTTCTACTACTACTTTGCAAACATTCTTATAAACTTTTCACTATTGTTGTCTATATCGTCTGACACAAATACAAATTTTTAAGTATCGAATAGTTAGCGACACCAAATAAAAATATAAAAAACGAAAGAAAAAAAAAAAAACAAAGCAGAGGGAAAAAAACGTAATGCACGGCAAGCACGACCGCTTTTAAGTCAATTTAAAACAATAAACGAAGGTGGAGGAACCGATTTATCCACAACTTAAATTAAGTCATTAAAAATTCTTCCACTAAACCATTTTACGCTGACATAAAACACATACACCTCTCGTAAGCCTATGCCACCAGCTTATACATAGACACGTACCTACATCTTCTTCTCTTAACAATGAATATAATTAGCGCGTGACGAAACAGAGAACGAAAGCGAAAAAAGGAGATTTGTTTGTTCGTCTTATCAATTGGATCGAGATTAATGCTAGAAGTGTCATTATAAATATTCTTTTCATTTGAATAATGATTTCTTTGTTTGTGGACCTCCAAGATACTGGACTTTTGCTCAAAAATATTAATTCTTTTGTGATCGAAGAGTGAGTGAAAGCGTTTGGAAAGTGATGGATATTTAAGCTGAATTGATTTTCTATTACTTTCGAATACGTTTTTGGTTTGACTGAGGTAAGTGTATAAAACAATTAAATCGCGACCAAAACAATTCATGAATATTTGAATTTTTTTTTTTTTTTTTTTTGAAAGGATAAAAAGGAGCCGCTTTCTAAATGCAGACGAGAGTTGATTCTTTTTGTACTAAACTACAATAATAAATCGTTGAATAAGCTTAGCCTGATGTTCGAATAATTTCCGCCTGCTCTTCTAAGTGTACGATAAGATTATGTCTTTGATTGTTTGGGGTTCAAAAGGAGAGATAATTACTATCCAAATACGAAGGATTAATAAATTCTTTCGCAACAAATAAGTGAAAAGTATATGAAAAAATATATTTTCTATAATGAAGAAAAATTTCACTTTTTAATGATCCATGAAGACGTTACTGTGCTTGTCATATTTAGGCAGTGAGATAATGCATGTTGAAGGATTCACTACCGTCGGATAATGTATTCCATGCTTTTATTATATATGACCGCGAGTTTTGGCTTTTTGTTTATGATCAGATGAAGAGCTGCTTTCGCGGGGCTACCTGGAAGAAAACATACAACAACAACAACAACTCAAACATAGTTAACACAAAAGCTCTTGAAAAGCTTGGATAGATGACAATTTATAACAATTTGAATCTAACGAGCAACTTGTTGGTTTATTATGTTACACCATGAGTCTTGGGTTCATTTCAAATCATTCGACCTTCTGCAAGACAGACCATCAAGTACCGAAGTAAATTTACAAATCTTTATAAAGAATGTCCAGATGCTTCTTAGTCGGGTAAGTTTTCACTTCTAATGAAATGGAAAAGAAAATAAGCGAAAAATCGAATGATTGATTGATTGATTGATTGATTGATTGATTGATTGATTGGTAACAGATATCGACAACATTGGTTAAGTGAAGCAAAAGATTTGGCGACAGTCGCGAAGTTAAACTACCTGACGCTTCTGTAATTCAAAACCTGTACGGTGAAAAGAAAGCCTCACATTGAAACTACCTCAGGTAGACGTAGTGACTGCCGATGCAGTGAATTACCTTACTGCACTGTATTGTATTTACGAAATCTTTTCCCTTTTTACGCTAATAATGAAGATGTGCGCGAACATCCAGATTTTTCCCTTCGGGACCTGGACGAGGAGAAGAAAACTTCACATTGCAACTACTTTAGGTAGACATAGTGACCGACAATGCAGCAAACTACCTTAAAGCATTGTAGCGCATTTACGAGATCTTTTCCCTTTTTATGCTAATAATAAAGGCGTGTTCGAGAACCTCAGTTTTTCTATGCCTTCAGACCAACTGAACTACAAAATGCAAGAAGTTCTCTAGTTAATATGCGAAATATGAACGAAAACGTAGGACATCTGCGCAAACGCCTTAATTTCCTAAAATGCTCGTAGAAAATCTGATAGGTGAGTAGGTCATCTGTTTGAAAGGCTGAAACAGTGGGAACTGGCCCTCCGATTCCTAAAACTTTTTTCAAGATGTCAACTCTATTCGAAAGCAGTTCACAAGAATGGAGAAACAAATGGATTTAACCTCGTTCCTTGGAAAGTTTTAAGTTCTCCGCCCTTGTAGACTTTTTTAAGATGAATTTCTTCGTCTGCATTTCAACCAAACTGACTGCAATTGAACTAAACGTGTAAGGTCACACCATGACAATCGCCGAAAACATTGGTTACGCTGAGCGAACAGTTTGGCGACATTTAAGAGGCTAGAGTAACTGATTGTTACGTAGGAAAAAATTCGAATCGATAAGTGACAACTTTAAGCTTAAGCCAATCAAGGTAGACAAAGCGACGCTAACACGACTTACACATGAAAATTGTTCTCTTTTTGTGCTCCCATAAAAACTGCTAGCCGCGGCTTCTTCTCTAACATCTGTTTTACAGGGAGGGCCCGTAAAAAGCTTCCTAGATTTTCTGCAAAATTGACAAGAGCTTTTCAAACATCAGCGATAACATTATAACCCGCTCTTCTAAAACACTAAACACTAACTCTCTTGGAAACTCTAGACATATGATACCTCTTACTGGCTTAAAAATAGAAAGTAACTATTATTTACAAGCGATCCCACGGTTTGAAGATTCAATTTACGACATAATTTTTTCACATGCAAATCAAGCTGAGGCAATATGAGGCATAAATATGTATAAATCAAATAACTAATAACAAAGGTATTAGTAGATCTGTGAGAACGCTACTTATACGAATCGAAAGATTAGAATTTAATGCTAACTACTATTTGATAGTGATCGAGTTGGAAATATGTGATCAACGATGAAGAAGTTCAATGGCAAACTGACTAACGTTACCATCATTTGCTCAAATTAACTGTAAGTTTGAACCAAAAAAGTATAACTAGCACTGAACTTTACTTTAAATAAAAAGCATACTTTCGAAGCCTGTTTTCAAATTAATGGAATTTCGTTACTTTCACAAAAAAAAAAAAAAAAAAAAAA
>KK351196.1:122611-144576 GCA_000671755.1 Glossina brevipalpis
GTAGCAATTAGCTAAGCACAACAACAACAACAGCAACAACAATATCAGCAAAACAAATTTCTGGGCGATCAAACGTTCAACAATACAATCAATGGCCTGGTGATTGCGTCTAGGTTGTTTGGTCTGGCCCTTTATTCCCGGTATGCGTATTGATTTAAAACAATTCGCAAATGTAGCAATTAGCTAAGCACAACAACAACAACAGCAACAATATCAACGACAATATTTAAAAGAGGAAGAAAAAAAAAAAGTCCTGCATATGTGATGCATAAGTACGCATAAAACATCAGCCGACTGTTTAGCCGACCACCGCATAAGATCATTGTGCAAAAGCACTACGTTACCGCCAAGCAGCCAAGCAGTAAGGCAGCCCAGCCGCTAAGCAGTCAAGCAGCCAAGCCGCCAAGCAGTCAAGCAGCCAAGCAGTCAAGCAGCCAAGCAGCCAAACGGCCATGCAGCCAAGCAGCCATGCAGCCAAGCAGCCAAGCGGCCAAGCAGAGTCCTCTGATCACAGATTTTTCCTTTTTTTTTTCTCTTTGTTTTTTCTTTTTTTCTCTCTGTGTTGCTGCTTTCTTTTCAATTCAACACGATGCTAATGTCGTGTTTTATTGTATTGTATTTGGTGCAAAAATATCGAAATTGATATGCGCGCGCGTTTTTAACAGGAAAATATAAGAACTACAAAATGCTTTAAATGTTGACAACGACCTAAACAACCTGAAGAGCAACACTATCTAAACTGTGAACGATATTAAAAATGCCACCAAGTGCTTGAACAGCGCATAGATGACTTTTCGAATCGTATACAAAATATGTGCAAGGAAGAGGAAGAAAATCTTGGCATTTATGGAAAATCTTTGTTTAATGTTTTTGCTTGCACTTTATTGTGTCGCACTAGGCGGGAAACGAAGGTCAACTAATAGACTGTTTGTATCCTTTATTATCAATTGTTCGTTGTAGTGTCATTTTTCAAGCCTACATGTCTTGTATAGACTCTTTTGATAAATATATGATGAAGGTGTGTGTACGTAGACTATAAATATTATAAAGATTTTATTCGCGTCATTGTAAGAACTTTAGCTCTATTGAACTCAATGCTCAGGTTCCTAGTGGAGGTCCAATTATGATTTTCACTTTTCACCAAAAAGAAATTCTATTCATTAGCAAAGATTAACTTTAAATGTAATCCTTTGCGATCGCGTGATCGCCTTATCATTATCAGTCAGCAAGCTCGTATACAATCTCGGCTGCATTACGCCATCATCCTTTAATTACGTTTGAGCGTGATGCTTGTAGCTGGTTAAGTGCTTGGTTGGTAAAAGCATAATTCTTATCGATCGTATCGGAAGAACTCACGATCTTTTAAGAAGCCTATTCATGAATCGATCCATTTTCGTACTTTTTCGAGTTTATAAAACATTGTGCTAGCCAAGCTATCCAGCTATCCGATTGATCTGAACAAGCGGTAATTAGAAAACATTATGTCTGGTCAAAGTACTGGGTGTGGCACAACTTCGCATTGGATTTGCAATAGTGTAGCCTTGACAGGTCTTGTAATGTATGACCGAGCATTGCCTTCCAAGAGAATGACTTGGCCTCTATTAATTAATATTGTCGGCCTTTTTTTTCTAAATTTCTCTAATTGACGTCGATAGACATTTGCTTGGACAGTTTTATTCGGTCTTAGCAGCTCGTAATACATTACATTTGGCTAATCTAAACGCATGAAATTTTAAGTGTTCCACTATTAAGGTCTGTACACATTGAAAAACTCAATAATTCTACATGTAGATAATATGTAGAGAAAGGTTAATATCATCGAATTTAGCTATTATGTACACTGATATCTGTCATTAGTTTAGCATTCTAAGCTGTCGAAGTTCCTTGAACAAAATGAATGTAAACGCCTAATAGATAAAAACATAACACTTCAAAGGCTTTGGCTACACTTCTTTTCTCTACTTCTTTCTCTTTGACCTTCACTTTCATTGGCACATGTATAGAGGGATATCGGCTGCATGGAAAGAAAGACTTAGCTAAATATATGCTAATGTGATCGTCACATTATATGGCGACTCCTGTTTGAGTTTTTAAAAAAACCCTTTTTTAGCCCTTGAATGAACTTAACTTTAACTTGTCGACTTTCCACTTCAAAAGCGTAGATTGGTTTTGAGCTTAAGCTTCATTTTCAAATTGCTTAATAACATAATTTTTCTTCAATAGTATTAAATGAGATGAACATAAATGTTCTCTGCCAAGTTTTTTTACACTTCCAATTACTTAAGTTTAATGCCCACAACTATAACTGCGCACTCTATAATTTAGTTCAGGTGTTATGTAATAATTTTAGTAATAATTATAATTTAAGTTCCTTAACGAATCTGTGAAATAAATTCAAAGATACTTTATAACTTAAGTTTTCACCAGTTTCAAGCCTTCAGATATTCGGCCAATCGTACAGCGTCAGCTCAAATCGTTTGGGTCTTCCAACGTTCTACGAATTTACATTTATCCGTCTTTTTCTTTTTTTTTTATTTAATTTAGTTTAGTCATCATCATTGAAAGCAAATTTCTAAACGAGAATTAAAGACCTGAACAAATGATAGATAAATTATGAAAAATTCATAACTTCCCATGAGGTATCAAAAGAGTTAAATTGCTATTTAAAGACCCGGACTGGCTTCGGTGATACATTGGTTAACCAAATTCTTTCTCTATGTACATTTATATTAATCATTTAAATGCAGAACCTTTAAATTGTTTTAAACTTTTCCATTTCAGATGAAATTTCGTTAAAGATTATAAATAATCATTAAAAAAGTTAATGTTTTAAACACTTCGAAATCGGAATCACCTTGAACTCTAAAGCTTGGAGTTTAACTATATATAAGTTTTCTAATATATCATTAACCCTAATTGATTTAGAATAATTTTATTTTATTAAAGAATTTACAATATTAAGTCGAATATCCGTTCTAATTAATCAATAAAACGAAACAAGTAAGAAACTTATATTCGGCGGCGCCGAATCTTTTATACTCACCACCTTTGTCTTTAAAAAAAAAGGAAAAACTAAGTTTTAATAGACAGATGTTTTCCATTTTTATGGAATTCCATGGGAAACAATCACGGCAAAACAACCATAAAACAGACGTTCAACTTTCAACTTATACTGTAGGCGTGGCCTGTAATCAGTTTGTCCCATTTTCAGGCATTACACAGATAAACAGACAGACAGTCGGACAGACGAACATGCTTAAATCGATTCTAAATTTGATGCTGATCAAGAATATACTTTTTGGGGTTTCCGAAGTTTCCTTCTGGACATTGCAAACAAAATGATAAAATGAATATAGCCCTCATTTTCGGTGGTGAGTATGAAAAGCGTCGGAATGATCCCTTCTTCTTCTTTTTCGATCCGTTCATTTCGATTTTTCGGTTCGTCGTCCCAATTCCCTGAGATATCTATAAATGCACGAACCAAATACTAGACCAGAGCAAGCTTCGATAGATTTTCTTTAATACTATCGCCGCATTAAGCCTCGCAGAGAAATAAAACGTTTGCGCTTATAAAGTTTGCGAATATTATATCGTGTGAGCTTAGTCCCCTTATTGCTAAGGACTAGACGAGCTTCTAGTTGCTCGAAAGTCTAGTTGGTTTATTGTAGAACGTTTAAGAATATTAGGAGGTACTCTCTCTGAGTAACTGAGTAACCCTCTTTCTGGAAAATGCTTTTCCAGAAAATAATTATTTGCCCGTTTTGCAACCGTATCTCCTCTAAAATGATTGATAGAGAACTAAATTTCGAAAATTTCTTTCCAAACAAAACCATTGTTTATGGTACTCGCTGATTATATATGAATTCCCTCTGATGTCTTCTTCTTCTTCGTCGTCTTTTTCTTTGCCTTTCCGTCGGCTTCAGTTAGGGAAAAATCCTCTAACATGTTGTTAACGACTTCGCTGTCTTCGTTAAAGGTTTGAAGAAGAAATTAGTGGATATTCGTACGGAATTGTTCGTCGTACATTATTTTAATAATCGTTTTAGAAATATAGGATTAAAACATTAGTATGACTAAGCGGTCGTTAAAACATATTCTTCTCATATCTGGTTATAGTAACTCCATCGACACATGTCGCGAAAATATCATATTTTTATCAGGTTCGTGTAAATATCTGAATATTTAAACGAATTATCAGATTTTTTTATTAATAAAAAGCAGCAAAGTGTTATTTTTCAATCGATAAGCATATAAATCATTCCAAAGTGTACATAAAATGAAATTATAAACGAATTGTGTTTATAATGAAGAAACCAGTCGAAAAATGTCCCTAAATAAGAATCAATAACAAGAAAAATTTAAGGCCATAAATCTAATTAATGCGTTTTTAAATGTAAAATATTTAAATGATGGACGCAACTGAGAAAAGGTATTAAATAAATAAAAAAACAAGTAAGAATATTATGTTCAGGTGTAGCCGAATATTTTTTATCCATCATCTTAGAACTAAAAAAAAAAAAAAAACAGGAACGAAACAACTGATCATTTTTCCATTTTTACACAGATCTGGCAAGAAATTTTTATTGTTTTATCTATTTATGAATACGGACCAAGAAATTCAATTGTTTTGCTTTTGAAAACAGACATGTTGTCAATATAGGTTGTAATGTAGAACGATATGGCCTATTTTGCAGACACCAGACTGTGTGTAGGAGAACTGTTAACTTTTTGCAAATTTAAAACCGATATCTTAATTCTTACGATCGGGACAATGCTTAACTACACACGTTCATATAAACGGACGGATAGACATACTTTGAGCGTTTCAAAATTTAATTCCGATTAAGAATATATATATATATATATGCTTTATAGAATCTTTCTATACTCCTCCTATACTTTATAGGAGTTAGGAGTTTCGTTCCGCATGTTGCAAACCTTTTGACGAAATGAACGTACCATCAATCTTCGTTGGTGTGTATAAAAAAAAATCAAGTGAGCTTTAAGACGAATTTTTGATAACCGCTACCTTGAACGCGAACGTACAACAAAATGTAAAATTTATGGTTAATTCGTGACTTTGGTTTGGCCAATCAGAAGCATGTCCATTATAGGATTTTTAGGTTATTAAAATCGCTACTTCTCTAAAATCTCACTTCTTCAGCTTGTATAAGGCGGTATTAAGCTATTTCTAATTCCTATTAGCATCCCGAACGATTTGTTGTACTTCAACTTAGTAAAGTGGTAACTGATATTAATCGCCGGTCAATATGAACGACTCTACTTGACTTTACTGGGCTTGGTGGATATTGCTGATATTGATTGACGAGGGCCTATTCCAGTATTCCATTTTATATCGACAACTAATAATACTTGTTTGAAGACCTCATATGTTTACATAATTCGTTAGTCTCTTTCAATCTGCACTTATTAGAAATAAATGAAGATCATTGAAATATTCCCGGGAACTATATAGACCATAACCAAACTTGTTCACATTTTAAACTTTGATGTTATATAGTCCTTTAGTAAAGACTTTTCCTGTATATAGTAGCTAATATATAATATATAATATAATATATAATACCTAACGAGCAGTAAGTGGTAACGACATACACTGTGTGAATCAGACCTATAATGGATAAAAGAAAATGTTATCCTGATATATTTTGTTAGCAAAATTTCATTGAAATCGTGGCGCTTTCCTTCTCAAGAAGGGCATGCTTGCTATGACCTCACCTCTCTTCCTGCATCTCTAGAATAGTAGCTCTATTACTCTACAGAAACTGTTTATAACTATGCGAGCGAGGTTAGCTTTAAGTTAAGTTAAGTTTATTCCGCTTTGTCATCCTACCTCATCTACCTGCATCTTTGATGACCTTGAAAACCCCTTCCAACGCTCTATTAAGAATGTCAACAGATTAATTAAAAAAACGGGACGAATGATGGGATCCTTCCGCATCGTTTTGCTCGTCACCATCTCAGTTGCGATTTCACATTTTAAGAATTTCTTCTGCAATGATATTAAGAGTATGAGCTGCTTCACGGATTTGCGTTAACCAGATCTCTGAGCACTACTATTATCCTTTGCATTAGAATGTATGCTTTCCCGAAATAGGTGCTGGTCTAATAGGTCTAAACGGGACTAGAGTTTTAGATAACATGGCGGATTGTGAATACACTGTAATGGATTCGACATGATCTAGCTATTTTGCACATATATTTGCCGAAGGATCATATCCGTCCTCAATATTACCATGTTTCAGTTCTCTGATATAACTTTTTGGTTACGCAAACATGATAAGAACTGTTCGCCAAAGCGAGAAAGAAGTGATAAAATGTGAAATTTTTTCTCGAGAATCTTTAGACACTTTATTATAGGCGAATAAATGATATAATATATTACCCTATGAGAGTGAACATAAAAATTAAAAGAAGCGATGATACAAACCACGAAAGAGTTAACCTAACGTTTAGGCAACAAGCCGTACCTACATTGTTTCAGCTTTCTAATTTGTAGAACATGGAACAATTGCTGGTCGGAGGGAATTTAAAGACCTCATCTCTTATATCTCAAGGCCATTCAAAATCGTACGATCTTCACGACTTACACCATATGAATTTTTGAAATTTTAAGTATTATACTAAGAAATTTTACAAATCAAACGAATACATTAACACGACTTCTTTTGATAGCAGATAAATAAATTACAAAAACACAAACAAAAATATTACCATCGGTTAACCCGATCTTTATACATCCTACATCACTTTGCCTAATACTATTCTTCTCTTATTTTCGTTACAAAAAATGAAAAATTATAAATATATTATGGAATCGCTTAAAAAATAGACGTATGTGATCCAAATGTAGTGCAATTAATTTTTATGCCAACTAGACACTAATTTTCTTCATAAAATGTTAAGAATTGGCCACCTTCCCCATATAAGGGCATACTTTTCATGGCAATACTTTTATAAGAAGATTTCTAAAAAATAGATCTACGTGATCCAAATCAAATACAATTAATTTTTATGTCAAATTAATTAGAAACTCATTTGCATCATGAAATATTAGAGATCAGATCATTTTCTTATAGAAAAAGAGCTGCTTTTCATGAGAACGCTTATATCTTACGGAGTCCAAAAAATGGACCTACGTGGTCCAAATGAAGTATAGTTAATTTTTGTGTTTAAAGTATTATTAACATCATAAAATATTCGAAATTCGTTATAAAGGCTTATTTTGCATAAAAAAAGGTTATATGGGAGGTAATTCAAAAAATGGTCCCATCCGATTCATATATTTTAGATTTATTTTGCACATCAAGATATTAATTTCTACTAATTTTTGTTGTATAAAGACTCTTTTGAAATGGGTTTTTATAGAGGGAGTGGTCGTAAATATGGTCCGCGCAAATCCATTTTCAACATAGTTCGTCTTTAAGCAAAAACACATCATTGTACTAAATTTCTTCAAAGTATCTCAAAAATTTGCGACCTGTAGCTTGAACATAAAACCACATGAATGGATGGAAAGACAATCCGAAATCAATTCAGAAAATCAATCGTTATAATATCGATCATTATAATAATCGATCGTTATAATAATCGATTGTTATATTCAAAAGGTGGTCTATCTTAAGCCCTTCTGATTGTAGAAGAAGAAACTGAAGAAACTTATTATATCTTGTACCACAACTTCTGTAGAGTATGTATTAATCAAAAAAAAATTAAATCCACACAATCCCCATATTATACAAGAAATCATGTAAGATGTGGACTATAAAGCTTTCATTAACAATTTCTTAAATGTTAAGGTTAATTGTAAGGTTAGACTTAATATTGAGGATTCTTAGGTGTTAAAGATTTTTGAAGCCAATGCTTCAAGTTTTATAACACGCTGTACAAGCTTTTTGTTGTTGTATTTTTTTTTTTTTTTTTTTTTTTACTCTTAAATGAATTAATAAAATTATTGAAATCAATAAAAGATTTATGATCAGTTAACCGTAAGTTAAATATGCGAGAAGTGTGGGTAGGGGTTTACGGCCATCATTGTCAAAACCATAAGAAATGAAACGAAATAAAAAAAAAAAAAGAAATATATACACACAAACTCACTGACTCATTATCATTGAAATCATAAATCAAACGGATTAACGACATTATCACGCTAATAACATCAAATTTTTAAACAGTTTCTCTTAACCAATCTACACAATATATGCAAAACCAATACCAGAAAAAGAAAAGCAACACATACATACACAAACAAACACAAATCTCAGAGAGATAAAGACAGATAGACAGACAGATAGACGGACAGACAGACAAGAAAGACGGGAGATGGTAGACGGGAGACGAGAGATGAAAGACGAGAGACAAGAGACGGTAGACGAGAGACGGGAGACGAGAGACGAGAGACGGCAAAGCAAGTTAATATTGAACAACGCGAATGTAAACCGGAATGTTTGGAGGGAAACCAAAAAAAAAAAAAAAAAAAAAAAAAGAAGAAAAAGAAAAAAAAAACAGGTAAAATGCGCGAGCAAGCTTATGTTATGTTAACAAATGAAACTGAAGATAAGCCCACATTCTATGAGTTACGTTAGCTCTGGGTTGAAAATGTTCAATTAATGTGATCCGACACTTTTATAGACAAAAATTTGACATTAATCGAAATGAAATCAATATTAATTAGAAAAAAATATATTAATTTGCGCTTTTTGTGACTGCAGGAGACAAACTCTTAATTAACATAAGCTTATCTATAACTATATATATATATATAAATACTTAATGAATAAATGGTGTGTGTGTGTGTGTGAGGTAATTCTAAGAAGCATTTATATATTGAAAGAAACAAACAACAAAAGATCAACAAACAGCAACACAGCTATAGCAGCAATTATAAGCAACAACCCATAGAAATTATTAAATAAAAAATTTCATAACAAGCAAACCTCACCTCAGCTTAGTTATTAAAAAGAGCTTTATGAACGATTAAAAATGAAAAAGAAAATTGAAAAAAAAAAAAAATGAAAAAGAAAAAAGAAAAAAGAAAAAAAAATAAATAAAAATAAAAAAAAGAAAATCAAATAAGAAGCAACCACATCACTATAAAGGAGACAGCATCTAGCACCTTCGCTTAAAGGCTCTAAATATGGCAGGCATTCACTCACACTCAGTCATGAATGTCTCCTGAATTTTTATTTTGCATGTTTTTGCGCGTTAACGTTCTTATGGATGCCCTGCTGTGGCAGCTTAGCCACAACGATCATCGTCATCTTCATCGTCATCGTCATCGTCATCGCATCCATAATGGCGCGGGATGCCTCTCGAATCTCGAGATGCGGCAATATATAGATAACACTGTAGCTATAGCTGGGGAGAATCAAATGTGGCAACACAGCACGACAGTTTGTATTAAATGTTAAAGTCAACAACTTAATTTGTAGACGATATTAGAACTTAAGTAACGAGCAATTAATGTTCCACCAAATGGACACATTTAGCGTGAAGCGAGATCGCATATAACAAAACAACAACAACAGCAACAACAACAACAGGAACAACTTTATTTTTTCCTCATCATTATCATCATCATCTCATATGAATTAAGCAGCTATCAGAGAAATCTTTTCTTTTCTTTTCTTTTTTTTTTCTTCTTAACATACACGCACACCCATACTTCTATATATCTTCGTATTGAAAGCATTTATGACTACGAGGCTAGTCAGCCACAGCCACAGCCACAGCCACAACCACAGGTAACATATAAAAAAAAAATACTACAACAACAACAACAAGAACAAGCAACAAACAAATACAAGCAAGCATATAAAATGGGGAGTGATTAGGTTATTTATTGGGATCTAAGTGATTTCCGATGAGATCCTTAAACATACTATAAAACTGGGCATCAACGCAGCAGGTGAGGAATGCGCGAACGTAGCGATCACACAAACGCATTTATTCATATCCCTGGCACACACATCCCTGATGCTGATATTTCTTACTCTTGTTGTTGTTATTATTATTATTGTTCTTGTTATTATTGTTGTTGTTGTTGTTATTGTTGTTGCATATGTTGCATGCTGTGCATATATGCGTTTACTTTTCAGGAAAAGTGTCTTAACTGAGCATACAGAACGATTCATTTTGTTGGCACGTAAGGTGAGAAGATCTTTTCATATTCTTACACGACGTTCAGAAAATAATTTTAAAAAAAATCAAAGAAAAATAAAAAGAAAAAGAAAGAAGAAAGAAAAAAAAAGAAAACGATTAGAAAACCAACAACTTGTTATCCAATATAATATTTAAAGTAACGTCATCGTCATCGTCGTCGTCGTTATTATATTATTGTGGTTGACTGTGCCTGGTGTAGCTATATGTTGCTGTTACTGTTGCTGTTACTGTTGCTGTTGCTGTTGGTGACTTTTGAATGCCACTCACTATTCCAGTATTCTTTGAAAATTAAACCTTGATTAATATGTTTAATATTATACAAGGAAAGAATCAATAATGAAGCATAAAATCATTTACAGATATGCGCAACACACTAAGAACACATTTGCAGACCTTTGGCTAAAAAGGTTGGCGCAAAAAAAAAAAAAAAGAAAAAGAAAAATAATAAATAAATAAAATAAAATTAATGGCAACCAGATTGAAAGAGAAACATTGCTAAAGGATCGATTTTTTTATATGAATAAACAGTAGAAAGGTGTGGTTTTCACGGATCATAATTATGCTTTAATTAATAAATTATCCCAACTTTTACAAGATTAAAGAAATATTCACATTTCATTCACTTTTTTCTTCACAAAAGTTATTAGAAATCATTTGAATCAGATCTTTTGAAGAGGAACATAATGTGAAATATTAACGAGCTAGAAAAAGAGATATAATTATGTCAAGAATTATAGAAGAAAGAGGATAAGAAAGAAAGATGAGGTCTCTCGAAGAAACGAAATGGAATCTGCTACGGATAAGAAGTCTCAGTTTTAAGAGATCACAAGACTTGAGTTATCCTCTTTTCTTATGGTTTATATATACATATATCGGTTCATAAATCATAAATTATGCAAGAAAGATGGAGACAAGAAAGAGAACAAGAAAGACAAGGTTTTCCGAAGAAACAAAGCAGAATCTCGTTCGGATAAGAAGATTCATTTTTAACGGATCATATGACCTGAGTATCCTCTTTTTTTTATGGTTATCACTTCATCAGTTTTATATTATATATCGGTTAATAAATCATAAATTATCCAAGAAAACATAAGACAAGAAACAGAACAAGAAGGAAAGATAACAAAATGGAATCTGCAACGGATAAGAAGTCTCAATTTTAAGACATCACAAGACTTGAGTTATCCTCTTTTCTTTTATGGTTTTCACTTCAGAATTTTTATATTATATATTGGTTCATAAATCATAAATTATGCAAGAAATAAGGCGACAAGAAAGAGAATAAGAAAGATAAGGTTTTTCGAAGAAACAAAATGATATCTGGTTCGGATAAAAAGCCTCAGTTTTAAGATATCATAAGACTTGAGTATACCCCTTTTCTATGTTTTGGAAAGGAATTTGAAGAAGCTGTCATACTCTTCTACCATTCTCAGTCGCTGGAATATAACAAACAAATTTAGTCAGATAGAAAAATATAGGTTTCATGGATCCATTATTTCTTATCATTTTAGTAATTTACTAAAAACGAGTAAGGACGTATAAGCTCATCTTTTTTTTATTATTTCTATTAGTTAGGGAACAAAAAAAAATATTGAATCTTTCGAATAAAGAAAATGGAACATTATTTTTAGCAAGAGAGTAAACGATTTATCATTTCATTCCATTATTGTTAGTAGCTAGAGAACTTTTTCTACCCCAAATTATTACAAAATAAGACATTTTCCAATGAGACAAAATGCACGTTTTTATTTCTGTAAGAAAGAAAGTAGGCGAGTCTGTAAGGCTCTATATAATCATGTAAAGACTATAAACATGAAGCACTATTTGTAAGATCATCACTAGAATATAGTTTTTATCTTATCAAATTAGTGGAATTTTTGTAAAACTTCTTCTTCTTTTATCATATTCCTGGAAAAACTCAAGTGTTATTTAGTTAACCAATCTGGTCTAACATCTATCTACTTGTTTTCTTTCTCAATGTTAGACATTGATTAACGTGAAATTAATATCAGGTAGTGTTATAAGTCTTTCTTTCTAATTCTTTCTTGCTCTCTCTCTCTCTCTCTCTCTCTGTCTTTTCTTAACAACGTATTTGGATTGAATTTAGTATCATTAAGGAAGTAATAAAACTGATTTCATTTATCTCGAAACGGTTTGTACGTGACCTGTAATTGTAAATAATATTTTGGTTGTATAGTGTTACAGTTATAGTTTCATTTTTTCTTCTAAAAAAAGTTTTGATTTTAACCATAATAAATAAAATAATTATATCGCATGATCAACAACAACAAACATTTCACGGGAATTCAATTCATAAGAAAATGAAATGGAATATAGAAATAAAAGATTGCCTTCCAACAATTAACAGGAATTGATGCTTAACTAAAGATAAAATTATCGTGTATTTAAGAGGCATAAAAATATCTATTTAATATAATGGTAGAGTTAATGAACTTGTACGTGTATTGGTTTCGATTTTCATTCATAAAATTGCATCATCTCTGTTTAAGAAGCAAAGAGCATCCTTTCCACTAGTCGTCGTGATGCCAGCTTCACAGTGTCTAGAAACCTGTGATGAATATTAAATTCATTGCATTTAGAAAAAAAAAAAAAATACATTTCCAGAAAGATTAGTTTGAATTTGATTTCAAGTGTGCGTGATAAAATTTTTCATCTGCAATAATGCGGCAAAAGTCTGACTCTAAATTATAAAATCTTTCCATACGAATAAGAGATAAAGCTGTTAACTGAAACGCTTTATAAACTTACTTACGCATGATAAAAGCTAGTTAGTTAAAAATTAAAAATTTCCGGTTTTTTTTCTTTAAAAAACATATTGAATAAAAAAACATAAGTGAAACTTTGTAAAGTATATTTGGTGCACAATAATGCAAAAAGTAGGAAAAGTATCTTCCATGACTAAGGCCAATTTGCAACCAAGCTTGACACTAAACATAAATGATCTCAGTTTCGTTACTCGTTCTTGATATTTTCGAGGGTCTTAGATCGTTGCCTAATTAGTTTCTATGGCAAGGTCTAGCTTACCTTTCGGTTCAATATCCGTGCTTGAAATAATCAGAGTAAAAAGATCAAGTAAGAAAATTAGTGTATATTTGGCTAATGCCGAATCTTTTATATCCAGCACTTTTATCTTGACAAAAGTGGTAAAAATTAAATTTTAATAAGTGGAAAACCGTGGAATATCGTGGAAAACAGACATGCTCTTAGCTTGTCCTGTAGGCATGGCCTGTGATCGATATGGCCCATTTTCAATGACAACATATGTGGTCCGATGTTTCTGCCAAATTTAAAGCCGATATCTTGATTTTTGCGGCCAGGAACATGTTCATCACGGACATTACGAAAACGGACAGACGGATGGAAGCACAAACTGATAGAAGGACGGACAGACGGATGGATGGACAGAGTGACGGACGGACAGAGAGACGGACAGACAGGGGGACGGACGAACAGAGGACAGATGGACAGAGGGCGGACGGACAGAGAAACGGACGAGCAGAGGGTCGGACGGGCAGAGGAACGGGCGGACAGGGGAACGGACGGACAGAGGAACGGACGGACAGAGGGACGGACAGACAGAGGGACAGACAGACAGGGGACGGACGGACAGAGGACAGATGGACAGAGGACAGATGGACAGAGAGCAGACAGACAGAGGGACGGACGGGCAGAAGCACAGACGGACGGAGGGACGGACGGACAGACCAAAATAAAACGAACAATATCTCTAAATTTTAGACCACTATTGACTTTATTTTAAAAAATTTTGATAGAAATATTTAGAAACTTTCGATTTTCTTTGAAGTGACTTAAGTGGTTTTTCTATTTTAGACTTAATTACGGGAAATTTATTTAATTTCACATCCGTATCATAGTTGAGCCCAGTTTTTTAGATTTTTCTTAACTTTTCAGAAACGTACACTAGAGACCATAACATAAAATTGTAAATCAATTTAATCACATCTGTCCGTATGTCCGTCTTTTGGTTTGCCGTACATTGTAGAATTGTAAAAGATCACAAGAATTAAAAGAAAACACCTCATTCAATACACAAAGATTAAGCGTCAAAAAGGCACTCTGAGGCACTCACAACCGCGTCCGCTAGCTTACAATCCATAGAAGAGATTATTCTCACAGAAACTCATATTTGGCTCGAGGCAAGCAAGGATGCTATTTAGTGGCACACTCTACCATGCCCAAAAAAAAAGGAAGTTTTATTAATTTTACTTTAGGATCGCCTTCATCTTCTCAAAAATTCTGCCACAATTAATGTCTAGAGCCGAGTAATATAAATGGTTATAATCCCACAAATGTCACGCCCACTTCTAAAAAAAATATTTGATAATTGTAATTCGTTATGCGTTAAAGGTGATATCCATATCGGACATATAACGTCTAAATATATATAAATTTGTTACTTGTGTGTGTGTGTGTGTGCGCGCGCGTTAAAGTTAATTCATAGAAATCGTGTTAACAACAGCAATTGCAACAACAACAACATATAATATACGATATTACGGCATAAGCATATTTATTGTGCAAAATCACAGAATAATATCACATGTATTTGTGTGTGTGTGTGTGTGGATTTGTGTGCATTCGAAGTAATGCTTAGGCAACCTTTTGAAAAAGGAACGAATGATAACGAGTGATATTGTTGTTGTTGTTGTTGTTACTGTTGCATTGGACAATCAAAAGGTAAATGTGCTATAGCCCTGCATGTGGTGCTATATAAATGTATATATATATATATATATATGTGTGTGTGTGTGTGTGTGCAGACGAAAAAGTGTACAAGCATTGTAACATACAAACCGTATAAGATAACTCGATGCCTGGGATTTTGCATGGGCATGCGTGTACACAACTTGAACATGAACTAGGTGTTTATGGTGATTTAGTCAGTTATGCGGATCGTAAACAGTTTTGATAGCTAAATTTAAATGAATAATAATAACAACAACAGGATAAAGAGATATGATCTGATACTAAGAGCAACTCTGCATCAAAGAAAGGCAGAAACAAAAACACCAAAGAAGAAGAAGAAGAAGAAAAAGAAGAAGAAGAAAAGGAGCAAATGTTATGCCTGGCAATTCTGAACAAGAACAAGAAAAAAGAAAAAATAAAAACAAAAAGAAAAAAGAGAGAAAGCACGGATCACACATAACTTTATCACACACAGACTTAGTTGCCTGCAACAGCTATAGCAGCATTTAAAATTTCTGAATAAATTTTATTGCTTTATGGCGTAAAGCGCGAAAATATCAAATTACTGCAGTAATATATTTGAAATTAATGGCATTTTTACAACTCTATGGCCGAGACAGACAACAATTCTCAATATATGCGTTTCCAGTTACTCGTCTCTACTAAGAAAGCAACATTAAGCTGCGTGATATGAATTCTTTTTTTTTTTTGTTTTGTTAGTAACAGTAGAAAAGTGAAGAAGAGAGAGGTAAAATGAACGAAAGAGAGAGACAGAGACAGAGAGAGAGAGAGCGAGAGAAAGGAAAGTAATCATTTCTGTTTAAAGCACTAAATATGTGTTCATCTCTCATAGCTTTTCATTTGATTGGAGATTGTTTTACATTTAATTTTATTTAGTTGGTAAATGAGCTCGTAAACGAGGTCAATATTTTTTCTTTTTTTTTTTTTTTTTTTCTTACTAACTTTACTAAAGATCTTAACATAATTTTCAACGAAATATTAAAAGCGTTAAAGCTAAAGATTTACGTTGATAACGATCATCGTTGTTGATATCATTTAAATGTTAATCAACGATCGTAAAATGAACGCTGTAAAGGAAATTAAATAAAAAACGTATCATAGTTTTTTTTCGAAATTAATAATAAAAAGAAGAAAACGTTAAATTGATCTGTTTTACAAGCTAGAAATTTATGTATAAAACAGACAGATGTCAGTTGACAGTTGTGTTATGTGTGTAACACGGATCATTTACAAAATAAATATTTATAAATAAACAAAATGTTTTTATCTCTCTCTCTCTCTCCCTCTCTCTCTCTCTCTATTTTTGTTTGTTTAACATTTTTAGCTATAAACGAATTAAGAAATATGCATTCGTTTAATGATCACCATGAAGAAGTAAGAAAACTACATTCGCCATAGGGCGCATTTCGGATACCCATCGCTTCAAACAGTTCTTTTTTTTTCTTTTTTTTTTTTTTTTGGTTAATTAAATACTTGTCAACAAATTGATAGGTTTGTACTTACTTATATTAAGGCAGGTTTCGAAATGAGATCGACTTGATCGAATTGATATCTGCTGTATATAATCTTTTGATAACGTAAATGAAGTCATTAAATTTAATTCCATTTTCGGGTATGGTAAGTTAATCGCATTATTTACTTTATATTAATCTATAGATGTAGGCCGAAGAGTTCAATGTATGAAATGAAGATCCGCAACGTACGGATGAGAAAGGATCATTTGACATACGGACAGACTGTCGGCGGATAGTCAAAATAAGTGGCAGGCGAATAAGCAGTTTACAGAAGAACCAACATACAGTTAATGAGAAAAACAAAAAATGGATGAACATATGAAAAGATAGCAGGATAGATCATGGACGAATGAAGAAATTCGACGAAAGGAGGGAAACACGAAAGGATGGAGAAATGAAAGCACCGACGTACAGGCAAACAGATTCATAAAAACTTGAGGAGATAGACGAAGACATAAAAGGAAAGGAAGGCAGACGTTGGATGTATGGGGAGCTCATTGAAGAGAGGAGAAAATCGATTACTGAACAGCTTAAAGGCTGTAGGATTACGCGGATGGAGAAATAGAGATAAACACAAACGACCGACAGACCGAAAGAGATAAATGGCGAAGTCAACGTATAGATAGGTAAACGTATAGAGGGATAAACCAATACACAGATAAACGTATAAAGAGGTAAACGGGTAGACACGTAAACGTAGAACCAGGTAAAAGTATAGACAGGTAAAAGTATAGAAAGGTAAAAGTATAGACAGGTAGACGTGTACAAATGTAAACGTGTAGAACGGTAACCGTGTGGACAAGTAAATGTATAGCCACGTAAACGCATAGACAGGTAAAGCAGATAGACAGGTAATCGTATAGACAAGCAAACGTACAACCACGTAAACGTATACACAGGTAAATGTGAAGGCAATTAAACGCGTAGATAGGCAAGCTGGTAGACAGGTAAACGTGTAGACCGGTAAGCGCATAGACAGGTAAACATACAGACAGGTAAACGTATTGCCAGGTAAAAGCAGCTTCAGATAAACGTATAGACAGGTAAACCTATAGACTGGTAAACGCATAGTTACATAAACGTACAGACAGGTAAGCGGGTAGACAGATAAACGTATAGACAGGTAAACGCAAAGAGAGGTAAACATATAAACAGGTAAACATATAGCCAAGTAAAAGTATAGCTAGGTAAACGTACAGACAGGTAGACATAGGGTTGTTAGGTGGAAACGCGAAACGTCATAAACGAAATGAATCCTTAGAAATGATCAGTTACTGTACGCTTTACGTGTATTATGACGACATTAATGAATTAATTTATTTCTTCTCGTTTCGTAGTGTACATAGAAGTCATAGAGAACATCTTTAAAAATATTTAGCAAAAATCTTTAATTAATTAATGAAATATTTCATCTCGGGTTATCTCGTTAAATTTCCAAAGGTTTGTCAATAATCCTTAAGAAAAACAAACCAAACTAGAAAAGACTACAATAAATGCGAACATAAACGTTTGTTCAGTCATTAAAGATTAGCAGTTGTTTTAATCTCGTTTAAAAGAAAACATAACAAAAAAACAAAATAACGAACGGATAATAGTAGCCTGAGGTTATGGTTGCATCTACAAGAGAATTTCAAAGTAATCTCGTCCTTTTCTCTCGTTCTATGTTTGTATGTGTATGTGTATCTATCTTTTTCAAAGGATTAGGTTTTTCATAATTTGTGTATGACTTGACCAACTAAGATCTTGTTACTCTTGTACAAAAACAAAAGCAAAAAAGAAAAAAAAAAATACAATAAAATAAAACAAATAATACCCGATTAATTTAAATCCATTCTTACCACAGCATGATAGGTAAGGATTTTTGGAAGACTAACTTTTATAATCTCGGTTTCACAAAAAAAGGGTTAAAATTTTCTATTTTTGACTTGTATCTCATTTCAAAGAAAGTCAAACCAAGTCACTCTCTTCAACCTCAAGACTACCTAAGTTTACTCTATTCACAGAATAAATAATCAAATAAAATCCTTATTAGCATTAAATATGTACACGAAATAGATGAAAAGGATAAGCAATGATTTCAAAGAAAATGTTAGTGAAGAAAACGAAGCTTCTTTTTCAGTTCGGCTAAGAGTCGTATAATTAAGGTTCTATCCAATCAAGTGTATTCGTTGCTTCCCATCTTTGATTTAAGAAGCAAAAACTGATGATTCGAAACGATCTCACTTTTAAGTCTAAAAAGAATAATTTCAAAGAGCAAAATTTTTTATTTGATTACTGTGATCACTGTTTTTTTAAAGTTACTTTTTAATGACTTTTGATTCCACAAATTAGACAGAGGAGCTCTCTAAAGGATCTACATGTGTAGACATGGCCGCGTCTAGGAAAGATTGCTAAGAGTACAGGAGTGGAATAGAGTGAGTAGCGTTTGTAGTGTAATGGGGAAATCTTGAAGTATGTTTGAATTGAAGACAACAATGTTAAAAATGGCGGAAAACAGTCTGCTTACTATGCAGTTCCTAAGACCAATATTTAGGGAAAAAAAGGAGTAGTATTTGCAGAGAGTACTATGCGTCCCACTGCCTTAAAGTTGAAGGCATCAAGAAAGTCGATAAAAACAGTAAGAACGATATTTAGTGGCGAAGTTTCTTATCATGTGCATACTCAATCTAAAGTTATAGGCGTAAAGAAAGGCTTGAAAGACATTATGTATCTCTTAAGAACAGTATTTAGTGGCGAAGTTTCCTATCATGTGTACATACGATCTAAGGACATCAGGAAAGGCGAGAAAGACAGTATGCACCTTTTAAGAACGATATTTAGTGGCAAAGTTTCCTATCAGGTGAACACTCGATTTAAGGTTAAGGACATCAGGAAAAGCGAGAAACACGATTTGCTTGCTGGCCACCTCTTAAAAATAATATTTATTCTTGTCATTTCTTGCGAATTTATAGAGACAATGTCTCAACAGTAATGCAGGGTGTTCGCTATCAGACCGCGGAACAATTCCATTCAAAATTTAAGTGTTTTTTTTTTCAAATAGTTCCTGCTGAAAGTAAACACCGTGTGACTATTTCCTTTTATCGCGTTTTTTTTTTATTCCATTCCGCAATCATTATCGATCTATTATAGGTTTTACTGGCTTCAGCTAGAATGCGTCATTCACTTGTTCTCTTCATTGCTACGATATCAATATCTTTAAGCATTTAGTTCCTTATCGAATTGTTCTCGGTACAAAGGATGCTTGCAAATGAATAGTTTTCGATGGTTTTCTAAAAATTGAACTAAAAAAACTTTGCTAACTTGACAGAAAGAAAGAAAGAAAAAAAGGAACGCCTTCTTCAAATTCTTTTCAATCATTGTTTCTTAAAAGCAAAATTTATATTCCAACGTGGGAAAAATGTAATTGTTACTACAACTATCTATAATTACCCTTAATCTCATCTACTTATGCCACTCGTATGAATCTGAAAAAAATTTGAACGATCTAACGATTTTACTTGCGTTCTTTGAATTCTTCAATATATGTTTTTATTTATTTTAACACTTTTTTGTTTTAAAAAAGCAAGCGAAACGAGTAAAATATTCTAAGATTCTTCTACTCGGAGGCCATAACCTTTGCTATAACCACAAATCATTTTGCTTTACGAGGGGCGTTGTTCATATTTAATTAATACATTGATTTTCCCAGACCTTTTGCATAAGAGGTGTATACCCAAATGATTAAAATATCCGTTCAGCTTATTTTCATTTATCTTCTCGTTGTATGTTAATTTTTGCGGAATTTTATGAACCTCTACAGAAGCCAGAGGTTTTTGAGATAATCTGTTGTTTTTTTATTTTATTTTATACTTATACTTATACTGGAAGCTAAATAAAGAATTTTGTTTTTTTTTTTCTTTTTTTTTTTTGCAAAGAATATAACCATAATGGAGGTAGATTTCTATTAAAGATTAATTTGAAATAAATTTTAAAAATTACGGCACAGTTTCCTTGAAAGCATCCCTTTATAGTTTTTATCTTTAAGTGGAATTTTTTTCTTTATTATTAAAAATCGAAATTATTACTTAAAATTATATTTCACCGCAAATATAATTATCTACTTGAAATACAACAACAACAACAACAACAACAATATTTATATTTTCCTTTAACCTCTAACGAGAGATCACTTTGAATCACAAACGCCGTGATTTGGCAACTTTTTAGATAAAATTTTTATTTATTTAGTTTTTTTTCTTTTATCATAAAATTTGTGTTAATTTCCGAAGGTTGCCCAGAAAAAAATAAATTAAATTGCTTGTTAAAGTACCATTAGATTATGAAAATATGATAGAGCAGCTTAAACAAGAAAATTAGCTCATAGACTGGTTTCTAAATTGTAGGCGAGTGACTAGTAAATATCTAAGCGCCAGTTAAAAACACTTAAACTAAAAGAACGTTACAAGGAAAGTAAAAAAAAAAAAAAACAAAAAATAAAAACGTAGTCTAAATTTATTTAAACAGTTTTTAGCTCAACACAAATTGATTTTTTTAAATTATCAAAATTCCATGATTGACTTTAAAGCGAATCTCAGACACTCTCCAAAATAGCCAGTGATAGCTTTGCTTTGGTGCTTACTTGAGACTTCAGTTAGTTTGGAAAATTGATTAAAAATTAATAAATTAAAAATCAACAAAATTAAGATTGGCATTTGCTATCGAAAAATATCGATAAAAGTTATCGATAAAAAAATATTGCAACATTTTATTTATCACTATTTTTTTATAAATATTCTGTCTGTCAGCCATATTTCAACTTATCAACAAAACGAGAAGAGAAACTAACTGTTAACAAAAAAAAGGGCCGAAGGCATGGTCAGACTATGGATAGAATCAACAAAAGGGCAGTTGTATGTACAAAAAGCCAGATTAGCAAACGAATGGAGACGCGGAAGAACAGAGGAATAAAGGAACAAACGGGTGATTAGACTCCGCGCTAGATGTATGAATTTATAAACAAAGAAATCGAGTGTAAAGTCGACGGACATAGGGACAGAAAGCTGAATTGACTAAAGGCTAGTTGCGTGATAGAAACGTCACCGGAACGAGCAGATACGGAAGCGGATAAACAGGCGAAGAAACTGACATACGAACTGATAGCTAAATTGACCAAAGGACAGTTGCATGATGGGGACGTCAGGGGAACGAGCAGATACGGAAATAGATAAACAAATGAAGAAACGAACAGATAAGCAGACAGTTGGACACCTCAATGGGCGGGGGTTGGAACGTTACAAGAAAGGGTAGATACGCAAATGAATAAACAAGTGCAAAAGCTTATGTACGGACGGACGGAGAGATTGACAGTAGGACTCCTTAATAGACTTGTCCTTGATAGGAACGTTACGAGAATGGACGTATGAAATGAATAAACAGCTGGACATACTTACGTACGGATGGACAGACGGCGTGATTACGGGCAGCCGGATGATAGAAACGGAAGATATATGAAGAGATAAATAAACGAATGAAACGGAC
>KK351196.1:147079-159758 GCA_000671755.1 Glossina brevipalpis
AAAACAAAACCTATCAATTTACCCCCAAAAAATGATAATTATCGGTTATAGTCATATATCGTATATAGAGATAAGTTTTTATTTATACGTGTGGATATGAGAGCATTCGTTAACGCCCAAAAACAAAAACAAGAAAGAAAAAAGGAAAACAAAAAGTAAATAAAATAAAAATTTGACAGTTGATAAATGCTTAATAAAACTGAAAATTCATTGAATTCTAAAATGACAACAACAATAATAAGAACAACAATAAGGTATAACAACAAACATAATACAACAAGTGCATGACAATTAGTTGCACTAAGCGAAGAAAGCATAACATGCAGGCATGCATAGCTGCCAGCTTGCTTGTTTGCTTGCTTGCACGCTTGCTTGCCTGTCCGCTTGCTTGCCCGCTTGCTTGCCTGCCTGACTGCCTTCCTGCCTGCCTGCCTGCCGGTTCAGTGACAAATGTTTCGACAATTGTTTGCTGACTGCCTTAAGGTGGCGATATGTGTCTCTGTATCTGTCGATTGTTTGACTAGTTGCTTAGCGTTAATATTATTTTGACATTTTCCACGGATATTAGTTTTTATCAATTTTTGAAAATCTAATTAAAACACAGTTGGAGCTTCATTTAAGGATTTCAAAAATTCCTGTAACGCTCTTCTCTTCTCTTCTCTATCTCTATCATCGTATCATTATCAATGCCTTTTCAATAGTGTCTGTAATCAACTGCTAAAGACCGTTATGCAACTGTTGTTATATCTCTTGCCCTTCTTTCTCTCCTTCTGCGTCCTTTCATGCTCTTACTGTTGCTGTTGTTGCTGCTGCTGCTGTTGTTGTTAAGCCTTCATTTAGATAAAATTTCAAAGAGAGAAAAAGGACATACAATGTCTCATGAGTAAGTAGAGTATGTACATGTATAGTATTCTCGGAATGTTACCGTGTGGTGGTCACTAGTGTAAATTTCTTATTTCAAGGAAGATTTCCGATAAACACAGTTGTCAACAGATATCATGTTGCGTTAGTTACATGACTTTACACCGTAAACACTTTTCGTTTCTTTTCTTTTATTATTAATTTTTACCTTTTATTTGTTTTTCATTAAAAATATCCTTTTCACAAAAAAAAAAAAAAAATTGAAAAAAAACAAAAAAAAGTAGAATGTTTCCCTAAAATATCTCATAATAATAATAAGAAAAATTTCACTTTAGTTTTGAGATTTAAAGATATCATTTGAACTCTATTAAATGGTAGGAACCGTTAGATTTTATACCTTTTCCTTTGGATGTAGATTTAACTGGAATTTTATATGATTTTGATAGACAGAAATCTCTGCTGAACACCACAGGGAATCGTTTTATCATAAAATCTCGTTATAAGCATCAATTATTAGATTTAATCTGAGAAAGATTTTGCGTATAAAAATTGTATTAATTTTATTTATGACTTGTTATGCTTTTTCCTATATCTTTTGTAGGAATTCGCGAAAATATATATCGCCTATCACGTAAAACCGGTTCGTAGTGTTATAAAAAATATCAAAATATTCGAAGCTTACGCAGATAAGATGTAGAAGTGTCAAGATCAAAAAGGTCATTACTCATACGGCGACGAATTTCATGACCACAATTAACCGTAATGCTAAGACGCCCACAATTAAAGAACTGGCACACATAATTGTTTGAAGTAATGACACGCCTATGATTAATTGGGATACTGGGGTATATCTACTAGGACATTGATACGCTCACGTTTAATCGGATTGGCACATCCGCTATTAACTGACATACTCAGATACTCAGATGCGCGATTAATCGGAATCCTGCCATGCCCACGATTATTCGGGGTGCTGAAATGCTTACGCTCCATTGTGGGCATGCCAGTTCCCCGATTAATCGGGATGCTGAAATGCTTACGATCCATTGTGGGCATGCCAGTTCTTCGATTAATCGGGATGCTGTAATGTTTACGACCCATCATAGACATGCCAGTTCGCCGATTAATCGGCATGATGAAATGTTCACGATCCATGAGCCTAATGACATGTAGATGACTAGTTGAGGTAATTGCCAGGAGGAGGGCTATGACTAATTGAGATACTGCAAAGTCCACAATGGAAATGGAGAAATTGAGAAACTTACGATTAATCAAGGTACTGGCACCGCACCGCCAAGAGTATACGAGGTAATGGCATGCCAAAGATCATTCAGAATCGTCGACTGATCTGAGTTTTGACAAGCACACGATTAGTTCAGCCAATTATAGGTCCACAAGCAATTGAAGTGGAGGGGGGTGGAGGATGGTTGGATATGACTATTAATCGATTATTGACACATTCACGATTATTTGGTATTTTGAGAAGCTTCCGCGTGATCGGACAACCATACAATTAAGCAGTGAACTGCCACGCCCACGATTTTTTGGACATATTCACATTTGATCAGCCTCCTTCTAACACAAACAAACACAAAACAAAATTAAGGTCCTTTGTCTCCGCTAATCAAAATTAGTTTAAATGCGAATGGAAATTTCTTTGCTTTTTGGAAAACTTTAAAAATTGGATTGAGATCCTGAACAAGTCTACGGGTAATGTCCCTAGTCAGGTTTTCTTATAAGGCGAAGATCATATTGTTTGATTAGCAGAAAATTCATTGCAAAAAAATATGAATTGGAATCGGACCGGAAGGGCTGAAGCGTCCATGAATTCTGCTTTCAATTTTGATAGTGAAAGTTCACTTTCAAGTTAAAAGTTGGGTTTGGAGCACTGACATTCTTTGGTTTTTGGCTACAAACGTTCACTTAAAAACGGTATAAAAGTCGGGTTTCGACATTTGGGAAATTTCCTGAAAAACTGAAAACTGAAACCGATCACAATGCTGACATATTCGCGTTTAATGTCGTCGCTAATAAGTTTGAAAATATCCTTGAAATGTAAAAATTACTTTCTTAACTCAAATCAAAATATCCTTGAAAAAATTGAAACGAGACGAGACTGACACTAATCATAGTGTTACTAGATTTTTGTTTTTTTTACGAAATTTCATTTAAAAACGATGATGATGATTTTGAGTAATTTTTTTGTATTAAATCTGTAATCTCGCAAGGATCCTTAATTAACTGATTTGTGTGTGTATTTTCAGGTAAAAATCTTCCGATCAGCGAACTTAAGCATAATAACAGCATCTTGTAGGTGATGTAAAAATGTAAAGGCTCGTGTGCGTGCTTGCATACTAGTTTTCGTTTTTTTTTTTTTTTTTTTTTTTTACATAAAATCATTATTACATTAATAACATAACGAAGATGATGATGGTAATGGTGATGATGATGATGATGATGATAAAATACTTGAGCTCGTAAAACATAAGGTAAGGCAAAGGCATGCATTAAAAGTGAAATAAAAACAAAAATCGCATACATAGTTGCATGCACAGCTCAATTAACTATGACAACTACCTGTTCCTTCACATACAAATGAGTGACTGAATGAAAGAATGAATGAACGAACGAACGAATGAACGAACGAACGAACGAACGAACGCATGACTGACTGACTGACTGACTGACTGACCGGCTGGCCGCCTCGCTGGCTGTTCAGTTTATTGGACAATATAAACGTACTCATAAAATGGATAACTAATGTCTTAGTACACCGCCAGAGAGTTGAGACGGGAAAACAGAGCAAAACTTAGGTAGAAAGGCAGGTAGGCAGACGGGCAGGCAGGCAGGCAGGCAGGCAGGCAGGCAGGCAGGCAGGCAGGCAGGCAGGCAGGAAGGCAGGCAGNAGGCAGGTAGGCAGACGGGCAGGCAGGCAGGCAGGCAGGCAGGCAGGCAGGCAGGCAGGCAGGCAGGCAGGCAGGAAGGCAGGCAGGCAGGCAGGCAAGCAGGCAGGCATGTATTCATATGTCCATGCATACACATGCATATCATTTTATATAATAACACGAAAATCGCTTAAATGTATATGTAATGTTGTAATAATTAAATTTTGTTTAACACAAGTGGGCGAACTTTACTTGGATGTACAATATCGGTTTACAAAACCAATTATAGCCAAGTTATGACTGCTTAAACTCATTAATTAATTGCAAACATTTAATAAATAAATAAAAATAAATTATTAAATTTTCTCACCTCAATGGTCTGCGCAAAAAAAATCATAAAATTTTATAAAATATTTAATGCATTATTATGGAAATTTAATGAATATTTATACAAACATTGATAAGTAGTAAAAGTGTACGTGTGTGTATGTGTGTGTGTGTGTGTGTTTGCACGCGCAAGACATTTGTTAACAGATAAAATTTTTTTTTTTTTTTTATTAAGAATGTGTTTGCAAAATAAATGAAGCGAACGTTAATTCCCCCATAACTGAGTAGACAGACAGACAGACAGACAGACAAACAGACATGACATCTAATTGGTGGTGTTCTCTAAATTGATGTTAAATCTTTGCTTTTTGCCTTAACTTGATTCTTATTTAAATATATACGGTAAGCGTGTGTGTGTGTGTGTGTGTGTGTGTGTTTGCTTATATGTAAGCTACACCTTCTTTTCTTCTTGTGCTTTTCTCGTCTTCTTCTTCTTTTTCTTTTTAGTCTTTTGATTTTTCTTCCTCTTTTAAATGTTTTATCAAAGTGAAAAGATTCACAATTAATTACTTAATTCCCTCGAAGACATACAGCGCTACGCTCGCTTGTCTTTATATCGTAAAAATTTTGTCTTTTCTCTGTTGCTGCTGCTGCTGAATGCTATGGTTTTTATGTTTAACAGCGAAAACAATTTTTACTATTGTATTGGCTTAACGCGATGAAGCTCTCTCTAACCTGTTGGCTTCTTCATATAAATACACACACACACACACACACACACAAACATGCATTTATACATAAATACTCTCATACACCTTAACGGTCGGGCCATAGCAGCCATACAGTCAGTGTTTATGCCTTTAATCACCACCAGCACTAGCACCAGCACCAGCACCAGCACTACCATCACTAACACCACCACCACCACCACCACCACCACCGCCACTATCACCAACACAAAAACTCCATCAAGCAGGGCTTTGGCTGCTTGATTGGTTTTATGGTGTGTTTTTACTCTTGTTGTTGTTGTTGTTGTTTTTTTTGTCGTATTAAAGAGTTTAGTGAATCACACGATGGGGGGAACGACGGGATTGGGACCTGTAGAGCCATAGCCGTAGCCGTAGCTGTAGCATACGGTTTGCTATGTTAAATGAATATGTATTGAAAAGACAACACCAATAATAATATACGAAACACACCAAAACAAAACATAACATAACAGATTAGTTACCATATCCCATATCAGGGTAATTATTGTTAAATGCGATAACAATCTTGTAGTGTGGTGACATTTATTTATATTCCTTAATTTTGTTGTATTAATCTTTACGTATAAACTGTTGTTGTTATTGTTATTGTTGTTGTTGTTGTTACGAACGATGATGATGATACTCCAAACGCGATAATAAACAGACAAACAAACATATGCTTACACTTATATACAAACATAATATGCATGAATGTCTGCCACTCTGACTAATCATGCATTTTTTTTTTTTCAATTTCGTTACGGAAAAAAAAGTAAGACAGACACTACTACTATAGGTATTAAGAGTCGAATAACTGTCATGCCCTATAGTAAGAGAATTCTATTTATTATTATATGTGAATTCTTGTTTAGAGCGATTAACTGAAAGCCGAAATAATCAATTATTGAACCTTTAATAGGACAAATTTCTTAAAGATTTACTTTCATTAAGAGTTATTTTTTTTTTTTTATTTTATGTTTTAATATTTTACGCTTCAATACTTTTTTTATTCAATTAAATTATTATTATTATTAATTAATTATTATTTGAGAAACTTTTCTAAAAATTATTAAGCCTATAAAAGATAAGAATAAATGTTTATCTATATGATGGATTTATTTCAACTAAACGGTTTTCTTCTAAAAAGGTCAATACTTTTTAGCCACATTAATATTTATTAAATTGAACTCTTTTAAAGAGTTCTGTTCTTATCTTTTTTTTTAGCTAAAAGTTCTTGTATATACTTTATGCAATTTAATTTTAAGGTTTAATACTTTTTAGGCAACCTGATATAATACGTATCAAATTGAATTAAATTATAAATTTTTCTTTTTCTTATTTTTAATGTAAAATTTTTCTTTATATTTGATATAATTTACTTTGCCTAATGACCTATTTTAAGTCTTAATACTTTTTAGACAACCTAATTTAATATTTATCAAATTAAACTAATCTGTAAATCTATTTTCTTCTCATGCTTAACGTAAATTTCTTGTAGTTATTTTATGTAATTTATTTTGCCTAATGATACACCTATTTTAAGGCTCAATACTTTTTAGACAACCTAATTTAATATATATCATATTAAACTAATTTGTCAATTTTTCTTCTTAATATTCTTAAGGCAAAATTGTTCTCACTGTTTTATACAATGTACTTTCTCTAATGATACACTTATTTTAAGGCTTGATATTTTTTAGGCAACCTAATATAATATATATCAAAATGAATTAATTTGTAAAATTTTTTTCTTCTTATTCTTATTGCAAAATTCTTCTATTTAATATATCTAATCTACTTTGCCTAAGAGTTGGCCTATTTTAATGCTCAATACTTTTTAGACAGCCCAATGCTACATATATATCAAACTGAATTACTTTGAAAAGACTTCTCTTTCTTAACATAGAGTTCTCCTATCTATTTTACGTAATGTACTTTGCCTAATGATGCACTTATTTTAAGGCTCAATACTTTTTAAAACAGCTTAATATAATATAAATCAAATTGAATTAATTTGAAAATTTTTCTTCTTCTTATTCTTAATGCAAACTCCTGCTACTTGTTTTATGCAATATACTTTCCCTAAACGTTCACTTATTTTAAGGTTTAATACTTTTTAGACGACTTAATATATTGAATTGTTTGGAAAATTTTCAATTTCTTGCTAATAATTTGACTATTATTTATTATTATAAAACACTCTTTCGACTTTTTTGACTTTTCAGCTCGATCCAATTGCGACGTTCACGCGCTTGAAGCGCATTAATAGAAATAGAGAATCTACAATTCATTCTCCAAGGAAAAAATTGTTCTTTTCCTCCGACTACTATGGGTTCAGGTTAAACAGCCAAAATAAGAAAAGAAAATAATTTTCCGGAAAAACTCTGAAATCAATGACCGACTGAGTTGTTTCAATGGAATTTATAACCCAGCAGCCGTCTTAACTAAGGCTATAAAAAAATCTCAAATTTACACACTTTTGTAAATTTGTCGTAGCATTTAACGCTGATGAAAATACGCTACGCTGCTTAATAGACAACGAGGAAAGATGAAGCATAGTCAACCAGAGGTGCAGAATATAAATTTGAACAGAGATGTAGAAAATAAACCCAAGCGGATATGTAGAAAATAAACCCAAACAGGGATGTAGATAGTAAACTCGAACAGAGTTGTAGAAAATAAGTCCAAATGTATAATTAGAAAATAAACCGAAACAGAAATGTAGAAAATAAACTCAGACACAGATGTAGAGAATAAACACCAACAAAGACGTAGAAAATAAACCAAGAAAATAAACCCCGAGATGTAGAAAATGAACTCAGAGATGTAGAAAATAAACTAAAACAGAAGAAAGATGAAGCATAGCGAAACAGAGATGCAGAATGTAAACTCAAACAGAAATGTAGAAAATGAACCCAAGCGGATATATAGAAAATAAACCCAAGGGGATATGTAGAAAATGAACCCAAGCGGAAATGTAGAAAATAAACCCAAACAGGGATGTAGATAGTAAACTCAAACAGAGTTGTAGAAAATAAGTCCAAATGTATAATTAGAAAATAAACCGAAACAGAAATGTCGAAAATAAACTCAGACACAGATGTATGGAATAAACACCAACAAATAAACACCAACAAATAAAAGAAAATAAACCCCGAGATGTAGAAAATAAACCCCGAGAAAATAAACCTAAACGTTTACGTAAAAAATAAGCTCAGACAGAAATGTAGAAAATAACATTTCTCTAACAAAATATATATTAAACTTAAGGGAGGCTTCACTAAAAAATAAATATATCTAAAGTTAATCTTTCAGTTTGTTACACCACGAATGCCTGGAACTAAGCAAAAAAAAACCCTAAATGTTAATATTGAAAGAACAAAGATCACTTTTAACCTCTTGTCTACAATAGCAACAAATATCTTCATAAAATTAATATATTCTTTGATATCCAGCGTTCAAAACCAACTTAACTTGACTTGACTATGGTCAAGTTTTGTATTTTCTTCATTGGCTTTGTTTGGTTCAGTTGTGCTAAACAACATCTCTCTTAGCTCTAACATGCATATTCACAAACTCACACTGACACACACACACACACACACACATACGCACAAACATTGCATTGCAATCTCATCAATTCTCATCAGAAAATCGTTAGTCGTTTGTATCCACATCCATAACCATTTTGTATTGAATTTTTATGACATTTAAATGCAGATTTAGCATAAATTGTTGATCATTAAAAAAACAAATAAAAAAATAAATAACAAAAAAAATAAAGGAAAACAAAAAAAAAGAACAGAAAGACTGTCAATATTGTTAAGCTGCCTGGTTAGTTATGTGATCAATCGCTTTTGGATTTTCGAAAACACTAGCAACTGATTAAATTTCCTTTTTCGATTATGGCATTAAATCCTAAACACAATACCTCTTGTTCGAGTTTTATAATTTGAAAAAATTACTTTTTATTGCATTTCTTGAGGCGCCTCTGTCACAGTTAGCTTTCGTCAAACTCATAAAATTTGACTTGTTAGTGATTGACTGTAATTTTTAAGATAGACATTGATTTAATTTGGTTACAATCACATACACACACACACACAAACACTCAAACACACACAGAAAAAGTAAATAAGAAAAAAAAAAAAAGAAAAACGATTTTTTCATTAAGCCTTCAAGTTCGATGTCCTCTGTATGCGCTTAAAACTAGACATATAAATATATAGGATGGAAAAGTGTCTCTTCCCTCTCTTTAGATTATTTTTTATTTATTTATTTATATTTATTCATTTTTTTTTTTGTTTTTAATTTTTATAGAAAATAAAGACATTATAAGCAGCCGCGTGACGGGGTGCCATTGTTGTTAAGCCATAATCTAAGATTGTGATCACTAGTCTACGGAGTCAGCAAACAACAACAATAACAACAACAATATTCTTATGAGCTTATTCTGAAAAGGGATTGAATTCACACACATGCACCCTCCTATTGGATTATAAGTCTCAAATTAGCCTCGGGACCACGAGTACTACACACGACAGTGTTGGTTCACTGCTATTGCTGCTATTGCTTAGGCTGCTGGTGCTGATGGTGTATCGATGATATGACACTTTGGTTTATGTTTAATCAAATGACACCTACTCACAGGCATATAATACAAATGAAATATAAAAAAAAAAAACGAAAAACGAAAAAAAAAAAATCAAAGCGAAAACTAGAATAAATCCAACAGTGTTTCTTTATACATTTTTGCTGGCCATTGGATCAACGTATTGCCAAATGAAAGAAACGAATGGATTAATATCACACATAGCCCTTAAGAAATGAAGACTTGTTGTTGTTAATAGAATCTTTTTTCAACTTACGCAGACCTAAGGACAGCCCGCATAAAATATGCATCCAATGAAGCAGAGATACAACAACAAAAGTTTCAGAAGATTTTTAGACTGCGATGTCACTTCCTTTATTCATGTCTTTCTTAACGATTTTCTACAGTTAGTCTTTGAGAGAATTCGTAAAGAATCTGTAGAGAATTCGTCGAGAATTTCGAAAATAGATTTCAACAAATTTAAAGGCTTTTAATAAAGGATTTTTACGAAGGACTTCATTGATATTTGAAATGATGGACATATTTTGAAGGAAAAGAGAATTTCCAAATTTTACTCGTAGAAGATTCTAGTGCGACTTCCTGGATACTGACAAATTTTGGAGAAGAAATACAGCACGAAGAACTTCCAAATGGCTTAAGAAGATTCGCAAGCAACTTGTACGCAGATGTTTTAAAAGTATTCACAGTTAAAATAAGCAAATCTCCCCGACGAATTCAAAGAGAATTCGTAGAGGATTTAAAGAGACCTATTGTGAGATTTCAATAACCGTTCAGAAAGCATTCCCAGTAGTTTATAGTGGCATTCAAAATTAATTCGAAAGTTTTTAAATTGAAGAAAGACCCACAGCGAACCCGTGGCGTTCACGTAAAGAAAGAGAGAATATGAAGAAAGAAGAAGAAAAAAGATGAAGAAGAAAGAAGAAGAAGAAAGAAGAAGAAGCGAGAAAAAGAAGAAAAAAGAAGAAGCGAAAAAAGAAGAAAGAACAAGAAGCGAGAAAAAGAAGAAAGAAGAAATAAAAAGAAGGAGAAAAAGAAAGAAGAAGAAGTAAAGAAAGAAGAAGACAGAACTCTGCACGACTTTGCGGGAAATTCCCAAGAGACTTAAGGAAAATTCACAATGAATTTATACACAAGCTTCGCATGGAATTCGTGAAAGTTGTACCAAAAATACATCAAAGGTGAGCAATAAGTTCACAAGAAATTTACAATCAATTGAATTAGTTTTGAATTTTACAGGCTTCCAGATGAATTTGCAAAGTAAGTAGAAAATTCTCAGCGAATCTTCACAAGGCATCTAAAGAGACTGACCATTACATGAAGAATGCATTAAGAATCCTACTGGAATTTGGGAAATGTGTATAGAAAAATTATATTTGGGTATTCCACGAAGAAATTGTAAGAAATTGTAAAGTTTTTTATTTTCAGATACTTCAAAAAATTATTATAGTAGAATCATAGGGAACTCGGGAGGAATTCTTAAGAGACTAACAAAGATTTTAAACTCATGGAAAATGCACAGAGAATTCATAAAATAGTTAGAAAACGCTTATAAGATTCACATCCGGTTCGAAAGGAATTGATTTTCAATGGTTTCAAAAAGGACTTATAAAATAAGGTTCGCAACGTTCGCAAGGAGAGCAATTTCAAAGGATTCAGAAATTTTCAAAGGGTTTATTAGGAACTTAGACAGCTTAGATATACAAGACGTTCATAGCAAATTCAGTAGAGCGGAGAATTCTTGTTCTTCCGAGGTTTCGAAAATGAACTTATAGAGACCACAGAGGGTTCGCAAAGAACGTCCAGCAAAGCTTTGCAAAGCATTCGAAGGGAATATTAAAATTTCATAGGGCCTTTATAAAAGGCCTGCATAAGGTTTACAAGGAACTCACGACAGCTTTAGAGACGTCGCTAAGCGATCATGTCAGACCCAAATAGTTTTTGAAAACGATTTATAATGAATTCAGGAATGATTTGTAATGATTCGCAAAAAACTCTCAGGATATTTTAGGACAATTTGTTAAAAAATTTCAGAAAATACATGGAAGTTTCACTCGGGCATGTAGACAACTTACAGTGAACCTACAGAGAATTCGTAGAGTATTCACACATTTTGTGAAATGATAAGCTCTTATAATATATAGCAATATCCAAATCTTCCAAAGCTATCGCGCTATTTGAAAATACTTACAGACAGTTCGGAGGAGATTCACAATAAAGACGTTGCCTGTGAAATGAAATTTCCAGGTCTTCCGAAACTGTCTCGCTATCCGAAAAGCCTTACAGAGACTTCGTAGGCTATTCACAATAAGCAGGTTGCCCGTGAGATCTTGTAACAAGCTGCAATTTCCAGGCCTTCCAGAACTGTCTCGCTACCCGAAAAGCCTTACAGAGTTTTCGTAGAGTATTCACCGTTTTCTAAAATAAAGAGGTTGCCCGTGAGATCTTGTAACAAGCTGCAATTTCCAGGCCTTCCAGAACTGTCTCGCTACCCGAAAAGCCTTACAGAGTTTTCGTAGAGTATTCACCGTTTTCTAAAATAAAGAGGTTGCCCGTGAGATCTTGTAACAAGCGGCAATTTCCAGGTCTACCAGAAGTGTCTCACTATCTCAAAAGTCTTGCAGAGATTTCATAGGGTATTCACAGTTTGCAAAATAAAGAGGTTCCCCGTGAGATCTTGTAACAAACTGCGATTTCCAGGTCTTCCAGAACTGTCCCGCTACCCGAAAAGCCTTACAGAGTTTTCGTAAGGTATTCACCGTTTTCTAAAATAAAGAGGTTGCCCGTGAGATCTTGTAACAAGCTGCAATTTCCAGGTCTTCCAGAACTGTCTCGCTACCCGAAAGGCCTTACACAGATTTCGTAGTGTATTCACCGCTTTCTAAAATAAAGAGGTTACCCGTGAGATCTTGTAACAAACTGCGATTTCCAGGTCTTCCAGAAATAACTCGCTATCTAGAAAGCCTTTATTTCTTTTCCCTTCAATTGGCAAACTTTTGCGTCATCGAGGGCTTTTCAGTCATATTTAGCAAAATACATTTATGATAATCACTTTCATTATCGTTCGGAACCACTGTCTAAAATTGTATGCCTACCTGCATGCACAAACAAACGTATACTTATACGCAAATGCTTGCTTGGATATATCTTAACAATTATTTATAATCTCAGACGGCTCAAGTCATAAATTGTAGACCAATTATTTTGGCCGTAGTTGGTGTTGTTGTTATTGCTGTTCTTTAATTTTT
>KK351196.1:166650-177250 GCA_000671755.1 Glossina brevipalpis
ACATCGATGTTAACCTCAAGCAAGAGGCAGAGGCAAGGATTAGCAAGTGTTTAAACTTAGCATAGCTTATGAATGTGTATGCGTCTGTGTGTGTGTGTGTGTGTTTGCTTAGTATAAAACTATGGATTATGGGTTGAATTATCATCATCACGCCATCATCGTTGATATCATCAATTTGTTATCGTTTATTAATGTGTTGGCCATTATCGAGTGTGTGTGTGTGTGTTCGACAATAATAAACATAATAAGTTGAGCAGATTATGTCCTAACTAACTATCGCATAGAAAAAATAATATACCGGCGGCAATGGCGTGCTCGGCTGCGGCATAAAAATTTCTTATGATTATTAATCTCAAATGAATTGTTTACGCGTTTTTCTTTTAATGAATTTTTCATTATTTGATTATTATTATTATTATTATTATTATAATTATTATATTTTACTAAATTTTAATACTTAAACTTAACACTTAAATCATTAATTAATTAATTAATTTTATGTACATAAGATTTATAAAATCCGTTCGTTTGTTTGTGGCTTTCACATATGCCCATCCCTTTAACTCTCTTATATACAAATTAGATTATTAACTAAAAAAAAAGTCTTAATTACACAAATCAATCAATCAATCAATCAATCAATCAATCAATCAATCAATTAATTAATTATTATCGTCTTGATAATGATTTTTCGCGGCTTTATCCCCATAGAAATAATAACAAATAATTTCCTAATACTTACGAGACAAATCGACTTAAACTTGTTTTTATGATTTTTTTTTTTTTGTTTTTTCTAAACTATTTATACTCGCTTTTCGCTTCTCGTTTCTTGCTTCTCGCTTCTCACACTTCTAAGAAACTTAAGAATTTAAAGTATAAAATATATATCACAACGCGAACTAAAGTAAAAACCGTTTACAACCAACCGCACAATATTATTTTATGATTTTTTTTTTTAAATTCTTTCTCTCGTTCTATCTCACTTTTATTTATTTTTTTTTTTTCTTGTCTATCGCGATTTTGCATTAATTTGCTTTCTTTAAGGAACTCTCTATACGTTGCTTGTTTTTTTACTCTGTTTTCACACATATATTTACACAATTATACAGACTGAGGTTAAGTGTTGTCCCTTCTTCTGCCATCATATTCTTCTCTAGCTAGTGCGTCGTTGCTTCTAATTCATGTTCATCATCGCTTGGACAATCATCCATTTCCATATCGATTAGTTCATCATCGTCTTCGTCACAGCTCGTGTTTTGTGAATTACGTTCGGATGGATTGCCACCTTTCTCGTCTTCTTGTTGCATACGTTTATGTTTAGTTCGACGATTTTGAAACCATACTTTTACTTGAGTTTCGGAAAGATTCAAAGATTGAGCCAAAGCTTTACGTTCAGCTCCGACTACATATTGATTACTTTCGAAAGCGTGCTCAAGTTTTAATAGTTGAGAGGGTGAGAAAGCTGTACGTATACGTTTAGGTTTGCGAAAGGGTTGCAATAGGAAATCTATAAGAAAGTCAAAGGTACGAGTAGGATGCACAAAATTAGCACGATTAGGGTAAAGAGAAACGCTTATCGTTTAACTTAGAATATGAATGTGAAGTTTTTGATCATGAAATTTTCAATACTTACTGCCGGGAAAACGATGAGGAAATATTCTTCCATGACGACTAAGTAGCCAAGGATAGAGTGGATAACTGTCACGGGGTAAACCGGGTCCCGGCATAAAAGGTCCAGCATGCGGTGGTAAACCAGCAGCAGCAGCTGCCGCTGCTGCCGGTCCCAAGACATGACCGGCTTGCAAAGCGGCTGCCATTTGAAATTGAGCCGCAGCTATTAAATGAGGATTATGCTGATGTGGTGGTAATTCTGGCGGGGTATTTATATAAGGTGGCAAAGCTTTGATGTCGGGCATACCTTGTTGCGGGGGTGGGGGCGGAGGTGGAGGTCCTCCAGGGCCCACGGGAAACGGTCTTACAATATTCGCGGGTGGTAGTCCTGGCACTAAAATAGGTACACTACCGTGACTACTTAAAGCACTAGTCGCTGCAGTTGGTTTGCCATAATGCTGTGCCAGACTAGGGCTACCAGTTACACTTGAGTTAGGCTGCGTTGAAGCTGGTGGTGTTGATGGCTGCGAAGATTGCGGTGATACTGATTTTGGAGGTGTATGCGGTGGTTGATGACGATGAGCGGGATTTTGAGCATTTTCCAACTGTTGTGGTATCGGAGAACGTTCACGTTTTAGATTTATATTTAAAGATTGATGATGATATAATTGGGATTGCTGGGGATTATTTGATATCGCGTCTGGTGAGAGACGAGTTTGAGGGGGCGGGCTGTAAGGACTATTGGCGGCAGAATTCAAATGAACTGCTGCCGCCGCTGAATTATGTAAACGTTGTATGATATCTGTAATGTCCGGTTTTGAGGAAGGATTCGTTTGCTGATGCTGTTGTTGCTGCTGTTGCTGTTGCTGTTGCTGTTGCATGAGTATATGATGATGTAAAGCTTGCTGTTGAGCCAACGATAAATGATGAGCCGCCATATAACCGGCCTGCGGCACCGGTAATAAGTGATGATGATGATTCAATGCAGCCAAACTGGGTAAATTATATGGTGGAGTTTGTGGCGGTGAGGTGGGTCCATTACTGGTGCTATTCGCAGAATTCTGATCTTCCGAAGTGTTTAAAGAATCATTAACCAGACCAGCGTTACTGCTGCCGACGGTATTAGCTGAATTAGCATCATTACCAACGATCGACTCAATGCTAAAGCCGATCTTTTGCTTAGGCGTTGGCAACATCACGGCTGAAGTGGGTACCGGCGGAATCATTTTAGTCATAAATATACTTTGATGAATAGAAGCGCTGGGCGTCTTAACACAATTCGCCGTTAATTCCGTTATGTTGGCAAAGAATTTTTTCAATCACTTTTAATCACTATTTATTCACTGTCGTTTAGATAATGATTGTATTCTCTCTCTAACGACGTTAAAGGGAAGTTTATTTTAACATTTTTCTTGTAATCACATCCAAGACACAAATTATTTATAACTTTAACGCGTAAGGATAGGTTTTTTATAGTTTTTTTTTTTACACTTTTTGTTTTACTTTAAAAACACATTTAACACACACACGCGCCGTACGCGTACATCTACTAAACATATGTGTTGTTCACTCAACGACACTCGCTGACAGAATAATCCACAAATGGTTTACTCCAGCACTAAGTATACGCGAGGGGAATTTTTTCGTAAATTGTACGCTCTTTATGCTCTTGCACAAAAACTCTCTCTCCAACTAGACGCTCTCTTTACGCTCATTTTGTTTGATTATGTGTATCTACAACGTTCGCTATCTCTTTTTGGTCTTCGTAATGTGTCATAACTAGTTTTAGTCTTTCTATAATAACCATTCACAAGTGTGGATTTTATCTTTACCCTAAACAAGAAAGGAAATGCAAGTGCGACAGAAATGTAATGATTATAAAGGCATCTATCTCTTAGTGTTCGTGTTCGTGTTTAGTTAGGGTTTAAGTCTTCACATATATTTGCTTTAATGATTTCTCTTGATGGGCGTTACTAAAACTCTAAAGTTGTTACATTTTATGCTCGTTAAAGTTCCTCTTTTGCATATGGCTTCCGATAACTACTTAACATACATATGAACACATATGATGTGAACAGATCAACACATGCACACACATTTGCGCGTATACACACATGTTAGTTAAAAACAAATTTATTGCTGCTGATATATGGTATGGATTTGTTAGTATTGTGTTGATTGTTTTTTTTTTTTTAGACTTTATATGATAGGGACCTAAGCAAATACTGAGGCACACAGCATATGCAGACACACACACACACACACACAAACACAGCCATGCCATTCATGATGGGTTGTCGTCATTTAGTTCAATAAGCAAATTAACGAGTTTCATTATCTTTGTTTAACCCCTGTCGGTAGTAGTGTTGCCGTAAGGTTACAATGTATCCTTTTGCCTTAATTTACGAGCTTAGGAGTAGTCCATGAAATTCAGCTTTTTCTCTTAACAAAGCTTAATATTCTTAAAAAAATTATGCCTTTCGCATGCACAGAATCAGTCAGCTATTTTGGATGAAGATCATCGTTTAGATAGAGATTCGTTAGGTAGAGAAGCATCGTTAGGCAGAGAGGCACCGTTAGGTAGAGAAGCAACGTTGGTTAGAGAGGCACCGTTGGATGGAGCGGCAGCGTTGGATAGGGAGGCACCGTTAGGTAAGGAAGCACCGTTAGGTAAAGAAGCACCGCTAGATAGAGAAGAATCGTTAGATAGAGAGGTACCGTTAGGTAGAGAAGCACCGTTAGATAGAGAGGTACCGTTAGGTAGAGAAGCACCGTTAGGTAGAGAGGTGTCGTTAGGTAAAGAAGCACCGTTAGGTAGATGGGCAGCGTTAGGTAGAGAGGCACCGTTAGGTAGGGAGGCACCGTTAGGTAGAGAGGCACCGTTAGGTAGAGAGTTAGAGGAGAATTATACTCTCGGACTGATCAGAAATATAACATAAGAAAGTCCCAATAGTTTGGGCTTCGATACGAAATTCGATCGCGGACGAAAAGTGAGTAAACAAAATAGTGTAAGTTCTGACAACATGATAATTAGATCGTGAGATAAGTAAATTGAATAACGGTAGGAATAAGGAAAAGCAGTAAAAATGCAGGCATCAGAGTAATCAGTTATAAGGTGTAAGAAACAAAAGCTCTACAGGTTTATACCACCAGCTGATTATACAAAAAAGCAAGAGAGTCACCAAAAAAACATAGGCCTCAACAATAAATCGAATCGCTAATTAACCGGGCGAAATGACAATTGGTTGAGTATCGACGTAGTCAATTCGACGACGAAAGAGAGGACCGGTAATAATGCAACTTGTGTCAGTAAACGATATTGCTCAGAGAATCAAAGAATTACAAAATCAGAACCAAACTGGCTAGTGGTTGTATATCATGTAAGCAGAAAAAAAAAGGGAAAGACTACGGTTTCTTCGAATCAACTTCACTGTCTCTCAAACTTTTCAATCATTTCCTTTATTTTTCCTACAATAGATCCTATGTTTCTTTAGGCTTTTAAAGACAAAAAATATTTTATTTTTTCATTGATTCTTAGGTTCTCAACTTCATTTACTTTTATGTCCTTAAATTTTCCGAGGGAAGTTTTCTCGAATGAGAATTAAAATTTGATGGTAACACTGCTCTTCGCTTATGGTTTATTATACATATGGAACGCATACATGTTTCGATCCCTGAGTATGAAATTAGTATACACGTACGTACGTATACATAAACGTATATATAAAAGCATCCATATATATAAAACATATCTGTCGCATCTCATTTGCTTCAATTATGTTTTCCATGAAAATGGTGCTAATGTTTATGGTGCTGCTGATGCAGATTCCGGATGATGATGATGCTGCTGCTGCTATTGCCGCTGTTGCTGCTTCTGCTGCTGCTGCTACTATTGCCGCAGTTGCTATTACCTGCTAGCATTTCAATCTGAATATTGTGTTTAATTTTCTCTTTGTTTGTTCGATTTCTCTAATCAAATGTAGTTGAAAGGATGATATTTAATTGGTTTACTATTTAAAAATGGATTTTTAATTATGGAAAATATATATAAAACTATTTCCTGTATATAATAGCATTAAATCTTTTATTGAATCTAATAAAATTAATTAATTGAAAAGAAAACAATTTTCAATTGCACCTTGCTTGAGAATATGAATGCCTTCCTTTCTCGATTAGCCCGCGCACGTTATTAGATTTCTTTTATGTTGTACCATAGGAAGATAGATTTTATAACATAAGATTCTATAGACACAACCTTAACTATCTCTCTTGTTCTTAATCTTACGTATTTAACCAATAAAATTAAAAAAAAAAAATATCAGAAATTAGTACAAATGTTCAAAACAAAAATTTTTGATCTGAACAGGGTTGTATTTATACAGAGAGGGAACATCAGTGAGAAACATCTTCTTTCAATGACTGTATGAATCGTTCAAACTTGATGGAAGTAAGTCAGTCAGGCGGCGCTGGGACTTCAGTTTAATATATTCTTGTTTCTTCTTCTTCTTTTTATTATTATTATTATTATTATACTCTAGTCTAATGAAATTAATTCTTAGACACTGTGGTGTCATTCATTTTATGAAAAAACTCTATCTGACATTTCTATCTGACATTTGAACCCATGTTTACTGACTTGCTAGAGGCATTTCTTAGCAGTTCAGCCACCGTTGCGGCCCTTTTTCTTCTTAATATGTTACGATATTTATATGAAGTTGAACTGAAGTTTTTTACCATAAACGATTAAAAGACATGAAATTGAAAAAATAGAGTGAAATTAGAACTTTTTACGAGAACAATATTTTTATACGAGATCTTCTTGCCCTATTTTCTGATTACCAGTGATTTGATAGCCATTCACTTCCGTTCGCTGTTCTGCTAGAGATGATAAAAACATAGATAGGGCACATTAGCTATCGATAAACCAGTAATGGCGATAAAAGAGCCTTTGTAACAAACTGGCCTCAATGGAAATCATTCCATTAGGACGTATGTTAATTGCTGGTGTTTTCTTTCTCTATGTACCTCTTAGTATATAGTATTCTTCAAATTTGTTCTGTAGAAGGATGGGTGGGGGGAGGGTGAAGATCTTTAGCTTGTATGCAAGTTTATATTAGTGTCCTAAAAATACTATCGAACCGACTTTAGAGCCGACAATAAGCATAAGAAAATAATTTCGATTTTTAAATCCAAAACACTGACTGTAAACTTTCGAGACTAACACTACATGTATAGAGGACATCTGTAAAAGTAACTTACATAAAAGGGAAGCGTTGAATGCATCATTTTTTTCACTTACCACGTGTGTCGTACTACATTTATTCGTTTAATTTTTCAAGACTTACTCCTTTCGAATTTTTATAGTTTTCCGTATATTATCCGTTACTGAGATTATTATACGATTAACAAAATTGAGATAAAAACCTGAGACTTTTCGTATATATTTTTAGTTAATAGACATAACAGAACAATTTTGGAAAGAATTTGATCTTTCCAAGCACGCTTACAACAAAGGCAAAAACCCAGAGTTCCCAATACATAGCAGTTATTGATAGAAATATACATAGTTATGAGGTTTGGGTGAAATAGCCAGACAAAAATAGGATAAATTAAGCAACTGTGATACGCGTCTACAATAGATAAAATACTTTGCAAGTTATATACACACCATTAAAGCATAAATGTCTATATATAGATTATATACGCATATCTGTTTCAAATCGTTAAATATGCAGCTGACAGATGGAATGACCACTGGACGGAATATGGTTTAATTAATTTGGATTTATATATGTATGTGTGAATATATGCACATGTATATAATATACATATTGTTGATCGGTTTTATAGCAGTGCCCATTTAATTATAGTCCCTTATGACGATCAATGTCTTTGCTAGAATTGTAACATTTGCAGGAATCGAAATAGAAGATTAGAATCGAAAAAAATAAACTCTTAGCTTAAATTCTTTAATCAAATTCGAGATTACATTTTGAACCCTCAAATATATTTACAGTGAAATGTTTATGCCGAAAATCAATATTAATGCTAAAAGAGACTTCTTGTCTCTTGTGAGATTTATTTGTCCTGCAGACCATGCCTTAGATGGAACATAATCATGTTTTTGAAAATTCTTTCCAAGACTTATAAATCTAAGCCCAATTTTAAGATGATGTTTGGTAGATAGTAATTATTGATAAAATAAAAGTTTGTGTAAAAAGTATTGAGCCTCTCGATTATTAAAATTTCCATATATTTTCCTTTAATTCATAGGTATGTGTAAGCAACGACTAAGTAACTAATAAACCAAATAATCAAGTAACCAAGTAAAGTCATTCGCATTCTTACTTAGTCTTGAGGATATTTATCAACGTAAATTTTCTAAATTTTTTTTTTTTTTTCTAAAGTTGGTTTCAATTCTATAATTATGTTAAGTTTGAAAGCAGATCTTTGAAAACTTTTTTGGAAATTTTTGAAATTAAAGTGATAATGTGAATGTCATGGATCAACTTTCGATTTCAATCTTTAAAAACAACAAATGTTTCGATGAAAGGAGGCCTAAAAGGCAAACCCAGTTAAATTAGTGTTAAATCTAAATTTAATTTCTGTTAAAGAAGTATTTCTTGGTGTCAAAAATGTAACTACAAAGTAGGTTGATAGTCGTTATGTTTGTGTGTCTGTTCGTCTATGCGTTTGTCTGCGTGTGCGTGTGTGTGTTTTAGCAATAATATACTTTTTTTTTATAAAACTTGATAAAATTTGTCTCAAAAATTTTTTTTAAAAAAATGTTACTACAAAATAAGTTAATCGTCATTATGTGTTCGAGTGTCTGTCCGTCGGTCTACCTGTGCATGTGTGTATAGTAACAATTATATATTTTCTTAAAAAACTTAATAAAATTTTTCTCGAAACGTTTTATCAAAACCGTAACTACAAAGTAGGTTTACCGTTATAATGAGTTTACATGTCCGTCCGTCCGTCCGTCTTTCAAAAAACTTAATAAAATTTTTCTAAAAAATTGTTTTAAAAAACGTCACTACAAAATACGTTAACCGTTACCCTGTTTGTGTGTCTGTCCGTCTGTGCCTCTGTCTGTCTGTCTGTCTGTCCCATTGTCTCTCTGTGCATGTATGGATGGAAATATATATTTTTTACATATATTTTTTTTTTTGAAAAAACTTGATAAAATTTTTCTTTCTTAGTATTATATGAAACTGTATCATCGAGAATTCTTTTTGTAATTTTTCAAATTGAATTTTTAATGAAATTTATTAATATATTCTTAATTAAATATTCTAAACGTATCGTTTTGTAAATGACTTTTTTTTTTAAATTTATATATAAAACAGAATTTAATTAAATGTAATTTTTATTCATGTGTATTGTTTTCCTGTTATTAACGCGAGCGTAATTTCTGTGCAAATGATTTCGCTAAAACCATAAATTATCTCAACAACAATATTTTCTTTCTGTCTACATTGGCCCACTAGTCGTCATTTATACGTGTGTATGGCGGCCTGCTATTGCCATTCACTACATCTAATGTGTGACGCCATTGTCTCTTGCATTATTTTTAGTTGTTGTTGTTTTTTTTTTAGCCGGCAATACGACGTCGATCAACTATTGGTCTAATTATACTTTTTTTCTGTTTTTCTGTTTTTTTTTTTTTTTGGCACATGTTCAAATTGATAATGATCGGGTGTCTGCATGTACAATTTTGACAGTTTATCTATTTAAATGAAATTTATGTTATGAGCCGACTTAGCGCCTTATGATTTTTTTCCATTATTACTTTAAAATTTCTATAAATTTATATTCAATAGACGTATGTGTAGTTAAGAAAAAAAAGTTAATTTTCGTTTAGGAATTTTTTGCAGATTAAAACTTAAGAAAGACAAAGCGATCCTTTTAAATAATTAAAACTTATTTCGAAAGCATGTGATTCAAATTTGTTTTCCGCATTTCATTGCAATTAAAAATTAAGTTTTTTTTATCAACAACAAAAATTGTGCTTTGAAATCGATCTATAGATCTGTTATCAATAGATATGTGTGAGTAGTAAATTTTGTAGGGAAATATGTTGTTAGTTTTTTTCTGTTATATATATATATATATATATAATTAGCAGCTATTGGAATCACACAAATGTGCCCAATTAAGCTACTTTTGTACGCAATGTTGAAGAATCATCCTTTTGGCTCATTTCTCATTCCGTGACATAAGTGTTAGGAGTGAATACTGCTTTGAAATTCCCAGTTGTAGACATTTTTCTACATTTTCTACATTCTCTATATTTTCTACGTTCTCTACATTTTCTACATTCTCTACATTTTCTACATTCTTTCTTTTATCTGTTTTTTTTTTATTTTTGGTGCATATCCGCTCGAGAGTTTACTGAAACATAGAGTCTTCTAAGTCTATATTTACCCTCAACCATCCATCATTTTGCTCATTACTTATCCGTATATAAGTCCGTTTGCCTTTACCCCTGTCTGTCTAGCCATTCTTCTAAGTGCTTTTATAAACATTTATCTAATCGCTTGTCTGACTCTAAGCCGATCGTCCATGTGATCGATCCTCTAAGCATCTATCTAAGCGTCTTTGCACTTAACAATTATTTTTCCATCCATCTGACCTTTCTAGCTAACAATCTGCAAGACCACCGTCCATCTGATTGTTTATGTAGTTTTTCATTTGACTCTCCTTCTGATCGTCCGTTTGATGACTCTTTCGTTCGTATATCTTATCTTCATTCTGAGCTTCTTTCTGATTATTGATCCATTTGTCTATCGGTCTGTTCCTTTAATTAGCTTTCTGGTCGTTCAACAGACTATTTATCTCAGCTTCTATCTGATAGACAATTCACGATCCATTCATTTGTGAATGGCTTCATTCTTCCGTATGGATGCTTCTCCACCTGTACGTCAAACTGACTGTCCGTCTAATCAATCTTTTTATCGTATATCTGGTCTTGTTTCTCAGCATCTTT
>KK351196.1:219796-240833 GCA_000671755.1 Glossina brevipalpis
CATTCTTCAATGAAAACATTGTTCTCCAGCTTTTAATCGTTTAGAAAGCAAAAAATTATTTTGAAACAAAAATGTTCGCTTTATTGTACTTTCATGTTAAGCGAAAGGATAGAAAGGAAAAGAGAACAAGAAGGGATAGAAGAAAGAAGCAAGAAGAAACAAGGAAGATGTAAGAATAAAGAAAGAAGCAGGAAGCAGGATGAAGGAGAGAGGAAAAGAGAAGAAGGAAAGAAGAAAAAGAAGAGGGAAAAAGGAAGAAGGAAAAAGGAGAAAAAAAGGAAGAAGGTAGAAGCAAGATGAAGAAAAAAGAAGGAAGGAAAAGCAAGGGAGAAGAATAAATAAAAAAGAAGGAAGGTACAAGAAGGAAGGAAGAAAAAAGAAGAAAGAATGAGAAAAAGGAGGAAGGAGGAAGGTAGAAGGAAAACAAAAGAAGGAAGGAGGAAAAAGGGAGAAGGAGGAAGGCAGAAGGGCGAAGGTAAAAGGAAGAAGAAGGAAGGAAAAAGGACGATGGATGTAGGAAGGAAGAGGGAAGAAAGAAGACGGGAGAAGGAGGAAGGAAAAAGGAAGAAGGAAGAAAGAAAAAAAAGACGGAAGAAGGAAGAGAGAAAAAGGAAGAAGGAGAAGGAAAGGATGAAATAGAAAGAAGGGAGAAAGAAGAAGGCAGGAACCAGAAGGACTAACGAAGGCAGAAGCAAAAAGAAAAACGAGAAACGAAAAAGGTAGAAACAAGAAGGTAAAAGAAAGAAAACAGGAAGGATAAAGAAGAAAGAAGAAAGAAAATGGAAGAATTGGGAATGAGAAACGAAGAACGAAACGGAAAAACGGAATAATGAAGAACAGGAAGGGAAAAAAGGAACAAGGAAGAATGAAGAAGCAAGAAAGTAGAAGAAAGAAAGAAAGAGAAAGAAGCAAATACGGAGAAAAAGGAAGAATGCGTAAGGAAAAATGAAGAAGGACGAGTAAAGAAGAAAAAATGAAAAGGGGAGAAGGAAGAAGGTAAAGGGAGGAAGGAACAAGGACGAACGAATAAGGAAAAACGAAAGGAAAGAAAGAAAAAGAAAGGAGAAAAAGGGAACTAGGAAAAGGGAAGAAGAAAGAAGGAAAAAGGAGGACATAAACGAGAAGAGACAAGCGAACCGATTCTCCGATATTCTAATTCGTTCAATAAATAGCTCAGAGACTATGTCGGAGACATAAGTTTCCCTGAAGCATATATGTATCTGTTTCACTGCGTTTTCCTGAAATTATATGCTAGAAGAGCATGGGTTACATTATTCCTTTGATCTCAGCCATGATTATAACAAATAAATGCTGGAAAATAAGACTCAACTGAACGAACACTTATCTACATATAATATTAGCTATTCATGATGTCCCGGTTTTTTGTATAATGTGCTGAGCACATATTTCCTTACTCGCATTTACACGTTTGTGAAAACTACGAAATAATTTTTTTTTTTTAGTTTTCAAATTAACATTTTTTACAATATTGTACTGAAATGCTTTAAGAAATTAATTTTATGTCAAAAGCGAAACTTTATACATATGGTGAGAGAGTTGACAACTTTTTAAAGCTGCTGCTGCTGCTGTTGTTGTTACTTTGTCAGAAAACATCGGTTTTTCTTTTCCTTTTTTGTTTCTTTTTTGTTCTTTTTTAGTTTTTGTTGATATTTCAACTTTAAGAGAAATATTTCATCTTTGTGATAAACATCACACACCAGCCAAGAGAAGAAAGACTGACTGACTGAGTGAGTTCGTTATATCATTCATTGTAGCGATGCATATGCCGCTGAATTTGTGGGCATTTCCGTTGAAATTCTTTAGCGCGGTCTCAGCAACATTTGCGCATGCGCGGCAGCTCTAATTAGACGCATAAATGGAATTGAGGCGACAATCGCACAACTTCTCACCTTTTGTACACAAATTGCGCAAAATATTTGTTGTTATGAAAAGGAAACCAAACAAACATTTTTACATACATATTATGTATGCTTGTATGTAAAAATATGTTTATTTTTTTTCGTTGTTGTTTTTTCATTTTATTTTTATTTTTTTTATTTTTTATTTTTTGCTTTTTCAATGTGTGATCGTGTCGGTATGAACATGAATTAAAATTTACAAGGGAATGGGCAAAAAGGAACGGACCGGTACGTATGAACTCATCTTCAACTAACTCATGGGATGAGAATTAAAGATTAATGCTGCGCGAAATTTTAATGGTTTTGTTTAGAATGAATTGTTGTTGTTGCTTTTATGCTTCATTTTTTATTATGATTATGTTTTCAGTTTTATGTGAGCATATAATAGTTATAAGTTAGGATGTGTGTGTGTGTGTGTTTTTATATTTATATATAACACATATATGTATGGTTATGAGGATTTTATTACGAGTTTTCTGTTTGTTTTGCTGACCATGCCCGTTTGTTAACGTTAAGTTAAGTTTTTTTGAGTTGAAAATTTCATTTTATTATTATTGTGGGGTTGTTGTTGTTGTTTTTTTCGTTTTCATACCATTTTAATTATGAAAAAAGGTTGGGCTCTTAGCTGCCTATGTGTGTGTGTGTGCCCATATGTATATATATATATATATATATATGTATGTGTGTATGTGTGTATGTGTGTATGTGTGTCTATGTTTGTGTGTGTTTGTTTATTTTAAAGTCTACACTGAAATGTTTGTTATCTTTTTAATTGAAAACTACAAATTTCGTGTTAAAAAATTTTCAGTGAAAATAAGATACGGGCCAACTGTAGTAACTGCTTCGTTAACAAAATAATATACAACATACAACACATCTAACAGCACATAAAACGCATAGAAAAGCACGTCATCATCAGAGCTTATGTAAACATGCGTTCAGACAAATTTTATCACAATTTACAAAACTGTTAACTCAAACCACCGCANTAAAGAAATTTATCAAAAATATTTCATTCAAAGTATAGGAAATAAAAATTGAATTAAATTTTTAATTTACAACTTATTCGCTTACCCTTTTATTTCCGCTAACTTCACATTGAAGACAAGACATGATTAAACTGTGTTATGAAGAAATTATTCATAACTATCTTACATTTTCCGACACTATGCCACCTTATCCGACACTAATTCGCGTTGTCCGACATTAAATCGTGTTATTCGACACTAAAACGCTTTATTCGATACTTTACCGCGATATCCGACGCTAATTCGCGTTCTTTAACACTATATCGTGTCATGCGAAACTATATGGAGTTATCCGACACTATACGATATTATACGAGACTAATTCGCGTTATCCGACATTGCATCGTGTTATCTGGCTTTATCTGACACTATACGAGGCTAATTCGCGTTATCCGACATTGCATCGTGTTATCCGGCTTTATCCGACACTGTACGGCACTGATACTGATTCGCGTTATCCGGCATTACATCGTATTATCCGACAATAAAATTCGTTATCCGACGATACACCGCGATGTCCGTGACTATATCGCATTAATCGACACTAACGCACTTTTATCGACATCATCTGATGTTATCCCAGCTAATTTGATATTATCCGAGACCAAAGGAATTTTCCAACATGAAAGTTCAACATTATTTTAACGTTTTTTCTTAAGTTATCTGCTTTTATTCGAAATTATCTTTTCTTATCCAGAAGCAAATCACTATATATTTATATATTATCCAAACGTACATTTTCAGTCTAATAGAGTTTTCTGACATTTTCCATTGTTTTGTGAACGTTCAACATTATTTTACCGTTTTTTCTTATGTGATCTGGTTTTATCCGAAATTATCTGTTATTATCCGAAAACAAATCACTATATATATATATTATTCAAAGGCACATCTTCACTCCAATAGAGTTTTCAAACATTTTCCACTGTCATGTGAATGTTCAACATTATTTTACTATTTTGTCTTATGTTATCTGATTTCATCTGAAATTATCTTTGCTTATGCGGAAGCAAATCAATACAGTACAGCTTTGTCCGCAAGAATGTTGCGTTTTATTACCCAATCTGATAATACATGAAATTATCTCTTATTGTCCGCAAATGCAGCATTACTCTAGGTTTTTGCTTGCAAGTAATTATAGATTTTTCACACATTATCCGATGTTATCCGAAATTGTTTCTTATTATTTGAGATTAACTTGGGTTGTTGAAACGGTTTCACCGATTATCCGTTATTATATGTAACTAAATTTTTAGTGTACGGGTTTTTTAAATTATCCGATTTTATCCAAATATATGGTTTGCTATCCCAAAAAAAAACTGTTATATTACGGCTTAATTTGCAGCCGTATCTTGTTATCCGGTAGCGAATCTTATTATCGGGTAGCGAATCTTCTTATCCGGTATCTTGTTATCCGGTATCTTGTTATACGATACCTTGTTATCCGGTATCTTGTTATCCGGTATCGAATTGTATATTGTTATCCGGTAGCGAATTATTATTCTGCAGCTTTGTATGCAAATATCCATTGCTTTTACTTACATTATCTGCTTACGGCTCACTATTATCCGGCAGAATTTAATGTCTCCCAACTTTAGTTAACGCTGCCATATCATGCTCTGTAAAAAAATGAAAATGAAAAAATTTTATATAAATGATCTGTGAAATAAAAAAAGAGATTTACTTCAAAAAGTTAAGAGAGGATAAAAATATTTGTTAAAGTGACAGACAGGAGATCCTACCTTCTCAAATATATATATTAATATTTAATCCTTTCGTGAATATTATATTCTTGCTTATCACGACATTTTTCATATATAGAAAAAGTTTCATAATAAAACATATTTATAATTAATATAAATCTCGAGTCTAGCCTATGACTATACTACGAAGTGATTTTAATTTTAAAATATCTTTGAAAGCTTACTCTCTTCCTTTGAAAAAATATTTGATTCTATTAGACCAGAGATATGTGTGAAACGGATAAAATGTAATCGAATATTTCAAAGCATACAAGAAATCACTATAATTATACTGCATATATATGTACATATGTGATACGTAAGTATGTACAATAAATGCTTAATTTGTGGATTGTCATTGTCGAGTAAATGTTGCAATGTTTGCAGAAGCTTCCGTTCAAGCAGCCACCGTTTCAACCCATTCTTTACTTTTGCATTTTGTTTTTTTTTTTTTTTTTTTTTCAGAAATTGTAGACAACAAAGCACAAATGCATACACACACAAGCATACATACACACACACACACACACACAGACACATAGATATATAAACATTCACACAACATTACCTTAAATGCTTAGCAAAGAACAAGAACAAATATACTCCGTAACCAAAGAGGTCAAAACAAAGCAATAATTGCACAATAAAATGACTTCGGTTCGGAATGGTAAGCCACAGGGCAGTTCAACTATTACATGATGCATGGTGATATATATAGTATAGTATAGTATAGTATAGTANAAAAGCAAAAAAGAAGCAAAAGAAAAAACCACTTTTTAAGAAGACTCGAATATGGAAACGATATGCAAACTTAATACACATGTGTGCGTGTCTGTCTGCCCCGTCTCTCTGTCTCTCTGTCTCCCTCTCTCTTTCTCTCTCTCTCTCTCTCTCTCTTGTCTAAACCTAAAAGGCGTAACATTACATGAGCTTCATTTGGTAAAGCAACATATTTTGCATTCGCGCTCGTCTCATAAATCACGAGGCAATAAAATACGCATAAAATGTTTAAGTTGCCGTTGAAAATGTTAAAAATAATTTAATTGAAATTTGTTGAAAAACAGGAGGCATTAGAAGTACATTACAAAACGATTTATATAACGCTTTAATTGAGATTTTTAATTGATTGGTGCGAATGCATGCTGGCAGCGTAAATCTACTCATAAATCAAATTAAAACGGAAATTAAGTATTTATGACTTTTATATGCGCCCACCATACGATACATCGGCAACGGCATCAGCATCGGCAAGTACATGCAAAATGAATTTTCTTATAGCTTAGCTTAGGAAGGAAAATTTTACAAAATTTCGCATCACGTTGTTTAGAATTTTGTCAAAAGCTTCGAGAAATCGAAATGCAAAAATGGATTTTTGGCTCTAAAATAATTCTGCAATGGGCTTAGTAATGAAATTTTCTATTTCATAGTTTAATAGATAAGAATTTCGACTATCAAGTCCGGCATATCTAGGTCCAATACTCAGTGCAGCAGAATTATAGCCAAACTACGATTAGCGTGCGATCGCAGTTATAATCAATGCCCGATCGGTAAAAGCATTGAAGTAACAAAGTGGGCACATCCACCTTAAACTTTCGTCCTGCCGTCCTGCTATTTTATCCCTTTCTCACCATTTTAATCTTCTTGACCGTAATGGTTATGTACGGTGGGGAAGGTAGGGTAGAGGATAATCCCTGAATGAAAAAAATAGGAAAGACTGTTGGACTTCTAGCAGACTTTTTTTGGACTGCAAAGTACAAACGGCCAGGATACTCTGATAACAAATACGTACGTCTTATTACAAGATAGGACGCTTTCTGCTCTTATTAATGCACCTACCTTTTTGAAGATTTTTCAAAGAACGATCTTCATTCATATCACTTAATACATTTGCGCTTATCTGTCTATCTATCTATCTATCTATCTATCGATCTATATATCTATCTATTTGGCTATATATCTGTCTATCTATCTATCTATGTATCTGTCTATCTATCTGTCTCCCTATCTATCTATCTATCTATGTGTCTATCTATCTGTCTGTCTATCTATCTATCTATCTATCTGTCTGTCTATCTATGTATCTGCCTCTCTATCTATCTGTCTATCTATCTATCTATCTGTCTATTTATCTGTCTATCTATCTATTTATCTATCAATCTGTCTATCTATCTATCTATCTATCTATCTATCTATATGTCTATCGATCTATCGATCTATCTATCTATCTATCTATCGATCTATTTATCTATCTATCTGTCTATAACTAATGTGTCCTCGCTACGTTTTTTATCATCGCTAGCAGATCAGCTAATTGAAGTCAATGGTAGTCGAGTATTTAGGAAGCCCTTCCGCCAGTGAGAAGATTTAGCGGGAATGAGAATTATGGAAAGAAAAAGTAAGAGAAAGAAGAGTGCCGGATAGAGTGACGAGGGAAAGTATAATTTTTGGAATAGAAGGTGGAGAGAAGCAGAACTAATAAGATGGCAGAGTGAATGAGGAATAAACGAAAAAAAAATGGGTACGGCGAACGAGCAGAAGCTGTAATACTGGTAAAAGTAAGCGACGAAAAACGAACACTAACCACAGACAAAAGCAGCAGATAACAAGGTCGGCAAGAATATATTTTCAGAAAGATGAGAACGAGAAAAAACAACCAGAGTTCGAAGTTGGATTGGGATCCCAGAGGAAGAAGCAGTGGAGGGAAACAACGGCCGACTGCACGGCCTTCTCATGCTTTTCTTCCGACTATAAATGCGAATTCAGTTCAAGTCGCTCCTAGTCGGTCTTAGTTGGTCCAAGTCGGTTCAAGTCGATTTAAGTCGGTACAAGTCACTCCAAGTTTGTCCAAATCGGTTCAATCCGGTCCAAGTCGATGCAAGTCGGTCCAAGCCGATACAAGTCGGTCCAAGCCGGTTCAAGTCGGTCAATTCGGTTCAAGTCGGTACAAGTCGGTCCAAGTCGTTCGGAATCGGCCAGATAAACTTAAGCAGTTTCCTCTTTGATCAATTGGCGCAACGCTGAAGAGTTGAGTTGCAATATCCGTAAGTACCACGCATCATAAAATTTATACTGAAATTTGTGCCAAGAGCGCTCATCGTTGGACTTTGCTTTCTACGATTCGCTACCTTTTTTTTACCCTTGTAGAAGACTGCGCCTTTATTGAACACAAGCAGATATTCAATTCCTGTCGTGATAATGTGAACCAGAAAAATGTTTCGCGATAATAACGATTGACGGATAAATTCGAGCCGTAACCAAAATTCTTGTGCAGAGGAACAGTGTGCCATTGANCAGAGTTTTTAAAATTTCGGTTAACTTCAAAGCTATACGAGGTTGACCAAATCTCATTTTGCTGATAAGCTTTAGCGTGTTCGCATAATTGGCGGTACATTCTTTCATTGAAATGATAATTTATTAAACGCTGTAATGTGGTTGCTTTCATTTCATAAATTATTTGTTATATAAAATCTATAAACAAAAAATAAAAAATAAAAAAATAAAAAAAAATACATTTTTAAGAATAAATAAATGATTGTTATGGTATTAAAGGCACACAAGTCATGGGTTAACTTGAATAATTGAATAAAGATTCACTTTTTTTTTTCTTCATTTCGAACAGAACAGAACAGAACAAATAGATAAACGAATCAATCAAGCGTGATTTTCTCTTAAAATTTATATTAAAAAAAAAAAAAAAAATACTTAAATAAAAATAAGAATAAGAATTTCGATCACCAACACCCAACAATCGAGAATGATGTGTCAATGAGACTCTCTCTCCTTCATAATCTCAAGCTTTAATGTTTTCTTGCCAACTAAACTGATAGACAAACTTATGATATACAAGACACAGAGGCATAGTATTAAGAGACATTAGTTCATTGATTTCATAAGTTCCATGAATTGTCCAAGCTTTTTTTGTATATATATATATTTCATCATCAATCTTTGACTTTTTCTTACGAACTAATGCGAGCGAGTCTACTAAGTCTACTAAGTCAAGTTGAAACAAATCTAGCAAAAGTATTTTCCATTCCAACCTAAATGATGACACGTGGTGCATATCATCCTTTGGAGTTTGTGAGATTTTTTATGAGCTTGATTACTCGAAAAAAAATATATATGTGCAGAATTTTTCACGAAGACGTGTCGTCCGGTTGGTGTACCATGTCAATGCGATAACATTCCACACAGGCAAGAAGTAAGAAGTTTTCGCATATGAAACATTAATTGGTTGCTGAGAATTCTTTTGAGTGATGAGATTCATTTCAATCAAGTGTGTGTGTGCGGAAAGGATAGTAAAATTGTTTCCTAAAACTTTTTGTATTTACCTTTTGATATAAAAGAGCATTTCCAATCACGAAAGAATGATGCAAACACTCCCTTAGCTTATAAGATTTAGCAATCGGTTCTTAACAAGATCTATGTTTATATATAATTTTCATTACATAATATAACGTTTAGTTTCTGTTCATCCTAATCCACGCGTTATGTATTGAAAACATTTCTTCTTACTACGTGGTCTTCGGTCTTATAAGGTTTTAAGAGAGAGAATCTAATGTTGAGGAAACATTCTTCAATGAAAACATTGTTCTCCAGCTTTTAATCGTTTAGAAAGCAAAAAATTATTTTGAAACAAAAATGTTCGCTTTATTGTACTTTCATGTTAAGCGAAAGGATAGAAAGGAAAAGAGAACAAGAAGGGATAGAAGAAAGAAGCAAGNACAACAACAACAACAACAATCAACAATGTTGGCAACAATTGGCCCCATTACTAACATTAGCATTAGATGCAATTCTCTCAATGTCTGCAATGTGTGTTCGAAGCTAGTGCATCTACTACATGGGGAAGTGCTATGAAATATTTCTCACTTGTATTTAAATGCATAAACACACACACACACATACACACACACACGCCGGCGCAAAGAAAGATTCTGCTGATAGACAAACATGACCGAGCAGATAGATATTAATAGAAAACAATGAAATTGTTTAGAAAACACTAACATCATAAGAGCAACAAAAGCAACAATAGATGATATTACTGGCATCAGCACCAATAATCAAGTGATTGCACACAATTGCAATTTTCACTTGGCTTAAATGTTACATTCATGCTGCACGAATATGTGCATCAGGCAACAGCAGCACAACACAACACAACACAACACAACACAACACAACGCACCACAACAGTTCCCCCCTGTATAAGGCTCATGTGCTTAGAAACAATTTTTTTTTTTTTTTTATTTATTTTTTATATGTGGTAGAGATGCTGGCAGGCAGGCAAGCTGGCTGGCTGGCTGGATGGCTGGCCTGGCCCAAGAGCTAAGTTGAGTTGTGTTATGCATGAAAATAGAGAAAATAATGGTTTGGTTAGTTACACTTAAATAAACGCTCAGACTGATTATTTGCTTAAATTGCTGCTAATAACATGACGTGGCATCAACTGTTCTCTTGATAGCATTCTATCGTTCTTGTTGTTATTATTATTATTGTTGCTGTTATTGTTATTGCTGTTGTTGTTGTTGTTGTTGTTTTTGTTATTCTTGTTGTTAATGTTATTTTATCATACTCTCATATATATATATATATACGAGTGTATGTGTGTGTGTGTGTGTGTATGTATGTATTGTANCAAAAATTAAAAGAGATCGCTAATGCTCATAACTATATGTTACAAGCCTAACATCAAAAGTGATATGTCTCCGTTCTCTGATGGTGCACATGAAAATTTAAAAAGAATTTCATTTTTTTTTTTAGTTTTCACAATAGCAGCAGGCTGGGTATAAACGCGACGAAAACAATAACGAGAAAAATGGTTAAAAATTATTGACAATTATGGTGAATTGACAAGCCATCATATATAACATCAGGCTGATAGTCGAAATATGCATAAATGCATGAATGCATACATGAATACATGACTGCGCACACTATCATAGCAACGGTTCATGCATTCTGAACGCGTGATTTGGATTTTGATTTATATCCATGGACTTGTGGTAAATGTCTAACGAACAACAATAAATTTCTACGTTTGATTATCACACTGGAAGCAGTCCATGTACTGATCTACAGACACACAAAAACGATCACTAACACCTCGTACAAAGTGCATAGATCGGGTGATTAAGTGCGTCACACAAATTAAATGTTAATGTATGCGTTTAATATATTAACGTTTTTTTTTTTAATTTTTTTTTTTTTTTTTTTTTTGCTTTTTGGTATTAAAAATATCACTAAAGCACATAATGGTAGCCAACGAGCTGTCAAATATCACGCACTCATACACATACATCGTATAAACATTAAAAGGTAACTGTCATGTAATAATTGCTTTCAGTATAATGGCGTGGTGTGGAATTTTAATAACGACACCATCATTAAATATATTGAGATTTTTTTTTATTTTTTTATACCCACCGCAGGGGATATATTAAATTTCTCAAGTATTTGTAAAACATAGATACGAGTAGACCTCATAAAATATACGTATATACGTGTGTTCTTAATTAACATCAATACTTTAATCATTTTAGTTTAGTCCGTCTAATAGTCTGACTCACTGTTTGCAAACGTTTCCAAGTCAAAAAAAAAAAAAAAAAAAATATTTGATCTTAAAGTATATCTTTCTCCGCGAATCAGCTCCAAATTAAAAGACAACTACTTGAGTTTGTGGTCACGCCCATATATAAAAAAGGAAAGTAAATTCATTTATCCCCAATGTTTGTTTATCTCATAATTTTTATTATTATAACAGACGTCCTCCTCCTGTGGTATTTTACGTGACCTATATTGCTCTTCAGGTATGTTATGTGAAACATATAAGCATTTTATGCATGTTACGCTTGCTGTACTACTTGTCTCCAGATAGGTTATGTGAAGCATATGAATCTGTTGTGCACCTTTGTGTGTTGTACAAGAATAATTTTACTATAGTCTGAAGGCAAATATATATTTTACTACACGTCGCTGCTAGTTTTCGTAGCATATTACGCTTGCAGTACTGCTGCTTTCAGGTACGTTATGTGAAGCTTATGAGTATGTTATACATCTTATGCACCTGAGGTATGTTATATAAAGCATAAGAATATGTTATGCACCTTAGTGCGTTATATAAAAAATTGTACTATAGTTTGAACGAAATATATTATATATTTTACTACACCGTGCTGCAAGTTTTCGTAGCATATTACGCTTGCCGTACTGCTGCTCTTCAGGTGTTTTATGTGATGCATATGAGTATGTTATGTATCTTAGTATGTTATACAGAAATAAGTTTACTATAGTTTGAAGGTAAATATATATTTTAGTAAACATTGCTGCAAATTTTCGTAGCATATTACGCTTGCCGTACTGCCACTTTTCAAGTATGTTACATGAAGTACATGAGTATGTTATGTATCTTAGTGTGTAATTTGAAAAATGTACTATAGTTTGGACACAAACACACATATTTTACAAAAGGATCCTGAAAATTTTCGTAGCTTGTTACGCTTTCATTACCGCTTAGATTGGTTAAGCCTACTGTAAAGCAGCAAACATCTACAGTAGTCTATAAAGAATTATTTTGCTTTGTAGACCACAAATAACTTTTAAATATTAGTTTTCTAAATTCTATTTTAATCACAGACAAAGCTCAAATTAAGACAAAATTTCCCGATTTTCCTCGGACGCAGTAAATCAATTACTGTTATTTGGTAAATGCTTTAAGAAGAAGAAAAAGTATATTTTTACTCTTATCATATTTAACAAAAAAAAAAATTAATTTTTCTTTCTTGTTTCAAAATATATTTAAATATAACGCAAAAGCTTTGCAATACTACCAATACCACTGCCACTGCGAAAAAATGAAGGACACGTCATATGGGTTTGCCCGCGCGATTATAAATTGTAAACTGGACACGACCACACATGCTTGAGTGTCGAAAGGTTCTGAAAAGATTTATCCACATATCCCTTCATCCGTCTGTTTGGCTTTCACCTTCTTTAAGAACTTTTATGCTTACAAGAATTAAAAAGGAAAGGTAGACCATAACATAACAGATATATAAATAAGTCTTTACCGGATTTTTTTTTTTTTTTTTTTAAGAAATGGAGAATTTTTTTCTTAGATTTTTTTAATAAAAAAAGAGTTTATTTTTATACAAGTTTTTACAACTTGGTCATATTGAATGTAAATTCTTGACGAATGCTAACAGGCGAATAGGGCAAGGTTTTTGAAAAATAACTAAAGAGTTGTTCGCTATATATGAGGGCCATAAACTAAAGGCAAAAATGCGACAGGTCTCTTAAAAAATTATCAGAAATAAATATATCTTAATATTGCTATCTATAATTTACAAATTGATTATAAGTAGAAACTCGAATACCCGTTGATCGCTCACAGCCCATTCCTAATAGATAATCAATAGTAATTCGCTTTCAGTAAATGTACGTATAATTCTCGATATTTGGGAAAGTTACGCCACCATCATCCGATAGAAAGATAACTAATGGCATTAAGTAGTCTTCTAAGTGTCAGTATTAGAGAACTCAAATCATACCAAGTTGTTCGTGAAGTGTTATTACAATCTGCTATAGATTGTGGTAAATCAATTAACAAAATTTTAGGTGCTTAGGCTAGAGCTAAGAGTGAAATAGAAGCGCAAAAGTTTAAGGCTAAACAGCAATATATAGTTTAGAGTTAAGGCTATAATAGCTTAGGAATAAAATATCACATTCCTCATCAGATCCTATGCAGAGATATTTCCGCATTAGATTCTATGTGGGGACATCCCGCCAAGAGCGCACGTCACCGGATTTCCTTTTCTAAGACTAGGTACGTTTTGTTTAGTTGAACGATATGTTAAGCCAAATCTGAGAGGTATTCAAAGGGATATTTGTCAATATTAAAATCTTTAATCTACAAGCTAGAGGAGAAACCAAACTAAAATCCGGTCTAAAAATGACTTCCGCCAGTAAAACGACCTTACTTATATCCCCCTATAATTGACAAAAAAATATTTGTTATCCGAAATGCGCATTCTAAGGTGAATATAACTATTTTAATTTTTTTTTTCCGTTTTATATGACAACATGGATCTCATTTCGCATCGCCTAGAGTGGTGGAAATTAAAAGCTTTTTTTTGTTGTTTATATATAAATAAAAAAGAATTTTCTCGTATGCTGTTAGAATAAATATCGAAATTTGATACATTTTCTATATATAGTTATTTAGACATCATAATGTTTGCATGTCTATATGGGAGAGTGTGTGTGTATGTTTGGGTGTGTGTGTGTGTGCGTGTGTGTTTGGGTGTGTGTGTGATAATATCTGTTTGCAAAATGCCTCTAGAGAGCAATTCTTTGACACAAATCCTTAACAACTTGTTAAATTTATTTCCAGCCAAGCAGACAAACCAAACACAAAACAATTTGTCATAAAATCGCTTATTTATCATTATCGCCGGTTAAAACACTTCGTAAATGTTCAACGAAATTACTAGTAATCAATACAGAAAACAATTTTGTAACCTTATAACAATCTCTATATATATCTGTCAAATTTCTTAACAGTTACATATAAAGCTCACCTTACCTTAGACATACCTTTTATTAGCCTTTGCTAAAACATAACAAAACGCAACAAAACTATATAAGTTAGGGAACGAATCTTAGATACCCACCATTAAAAGTTGACATAAGACGATCATTCAGTACTTGGTTTATTTGTCATGTTAATATAAAAATTTTATAATTCCTATGAATGTGAGTTCTGTTACCGATCATATACAAACACGCATGCGCCCCAAAAACCATATAGCTATAATATACCTGATCCTCTATAAAGAATTTTATTATTTTATTAAGAAAAAGAGGATGTTATTATATATCTTAATATATTTGAAAGCGAGGTTTTCGTGCCTGGAGATCCATGAGCGTCAGCAAGATAAAGTTCAGTTGCTCAGTTGCTCATGAATGATCAGAGTGTGTACGGTATTCATGATATCTTGATCATGGCATGCGGGCACTACGTGGTCTTTAGTATATTTAGGTGGAAACACTTCCAAAGATCGACTATCTAATCTAATCTAATAGAACTATTTGGCATTCTCAGCTTTCTGGAATTACCGCTACACCACACGACACTCTCTCCAAACTATATCTTCCTTGAGCGCATTGTCCGGCCCTTCCATATCAGGAACTCAGGGGAAGCAGAAGACCCTTTAAGCATTTAACTCCCGTGGATTTTTTTTATTTTGGCGGCATTATAATGCACTACTACTAGAGTTATTATGACCTAAATACCAGAGATATATCGGCAGGAGAAGCTATCTAAATAGAAGCAAAAATCCTAAGCTTTCCTACTACAATCCGAAAAATACCCGTCACTGCACATTGGCGGTTAAATGTTGATCTTCTTTTAGTCGTCATGTTCAGGTTGCTCATCCACGAAATTTATAGCTTGGACCACGTAGAGATAGAAGATGGGGCATATTTTCACTCACACTCCTCAGAACTTAACGTGCGTGTGTGTTTTTTTTTTTTGCTATGCGAGCTGGAGGTGGGAAGCTTTGTAGATACTACCGGCCCGTGCCAGTAGCATGCACAATTCGCCATTTATTTCAAAATGTTATAAACGAATTAATAAACTTAATATACTTTCAATCTGTTGATGATATTGGATATGAAAGCCCACACAATATTAACAGAAAACGAAGTGTTATACATTTGTAATACACACGTCCGCTTACATTTATACAAATCTCTATGTATACAATCATGTTGGCCTATGCTACTCATCATCATCCCTTTGAATATTGTGTTGTAACTGCCTAAAACATCTTTGATTTTTGCTTACAACCTCATACCACATTGATATAAATATGCCTGCTTTTGAATGGTTGGTTATCTTTCCTTCTAGTCTATGCTTGGTTTTACTCTGCATGCAGATTTACAAAACTATACGTCAATTAAGTATCAAATTACAATTTGCTTTATGTCATGAGACATCATTTCCAATTTCAAATCAAATAAAATTAATTGAAGATCTGTTCTCATCGCCCATTCAAGCTAATTCTATGTTAAAGAATGAGCAGAACAATAATAATCTGGTAAGTAAAGCGAAGATTAGATAGAAAGGGAACAGATTATTTTAACTCATAGTTAGGTTGGGCTTGGAAGCGAAGGATTTTTTTTATATTCCGCTACTTATAAAACAGTTAATCATACAAGATAGTCAGCCTCAATGGTACGGGAAATCTTTCTTCCACAGGCAAGATCCAATCCAATTCGCACGTAGACGCGAAGGCGAGAAGGCGTAACGGTTAAGTAAAAGTTGTGGGGGACAAAACATGCTCGTTTCACAAGCTTTGCACAACTTTGACAGCTTTATAGCTGTGGAGCGGATATAGAAGTCTAAGGAGTGATTCTTACTCACTAAGTTTGGAACTAAGCGAATTGTAAAAAATGTTAACAATAATTTTTATCATTTTTTGGCGATTTTTTTCTCGTCTTTCTAACAGCGTATAACTTCGTCGACGAAAGCACATCTAGTCTTTTGAGATTGCCGGTAAATGGACTTGGCTTTTAATTTTAAAGAATTTTTGTCATCGCGGAAATGTTTTTTAAATCAATTTTTATAACAAATATATCACATTTTGCGAAAGTTTTTGATATGTTGTTCTATTATAGATACAAAATTTGCAATTTATAGAGGTACGTAAGTGAAGAAAAAAAAACTATTTTACGAGAGCTCGTACTTCCTTAATCTTCAAGGGTCAGAAACTAATACGAAATTTATCAGTTGTAAATAAGTTTACATAATTTTATCAAATAAAACTTAAAAAAAAATTTTCTTTTTTTATTTCATATTTTTTTCACTCATCATGTGAATGTAGGAATTGCGAAATTTAAAAAAAAGTCTCGTTAAGCGTCACAATAAAAGAAAAATATAAAAAAAAAATTTTTTTTAATTAAAAAAAAATTGAATTGAATTTTAAAAAAAAAATTTTATTCAATTAAAAAAAAAATTTGGTAAATTAAAAAAAACTTTTTTTTAAATTTTAAAATAAAATTTATTAAATTACAAAGAAAAATGTTGTTTCAAAATTCATTGAAAATTTGCATTTTTGTAATTTAAAAAAATTTTTTTGGTAATTTAATAAATTTTATTTTTAAATATAAAAAAAAAATTTTTTTAATTTACTAATTTTTATTAAATTGAATAAAATCTTTTTTTGTAATTTGAAAAAAATTATTTTGTTTGTAACCTAAAAAAATTTGTTTTCTTTGTAAATTAATAAATTTTAATTTTAAATTTAAAAAAAGATGTTTTTTTTAATTTATTACATTTTTTTTTAAATTTATTTTAAAATGAGTAAAATTTTTTTTTTAAATTTAATATTTTTAATTTAAAAAAATTTTTTTTTTACTTTAATTTTTTTATTGTAACGCTTAACAAGACTTTTTTTTAAATTTCACAATTCTCGCATTCACATGATGAATCTGTTCTAATAAAGAAATTTATTATTTACTCTATAAATGCAAACTAATTCGAAATCATTTCTCATAGACAAAAAAAAAAGTCTTTTAAATCATTTTCTATGAATAATTTATGTATTTCAAATTCTTTATACGTTTTATCTGATGAACTGGATTTTTTTTAAAATTATACCTAAATTTGTTGAAAGCTCTTCTTCCGTGGCGTAAACTATAATTCATAAATGTCTGTCATAATTTTATCTAATGATCGATTAGCTGTTTAATGCATACCGAACATACACAACTATATCACTTTGAAATAGAAAATAGACACACGGACAGACTGCTTCTTTTGAAAGGGGGCATTAGTATTTCTAGTTTTTTTCTTTCTTTTTTTTTCAAACAAATTTAAATTTGATTTATTTGTAACACATTAATTTTTATACCCTACACCATTAATTAACATATGAAAGTATATATTAGCTTTGTATAGATATTTGCGTATTGAGAGTGAGAATTCTAGGGAGACGGATTATAATTTGGTTTTCTTTAAAGATCTATTTTACTTTTCTTAAGGGAACTATTTGTTGCTTTTTAAATTACTTGCGATCAAACTTCATTCTGAAGTATTTTGATAATCTTCTATGATGTTATTGTGAAGAAATTTATGAAATCAAACACTATGGATTTGCTAAGGAAATGATTCATTGCCTGTCAAACATTTTAGTTTCAAATTTAGAAAAATTATAACTAGCAAAGTTGAAATCCATTTTCCTGTACTGAATTGATACCCTATAAGTAGATAAGATATGAAACTTAAATTAGAAATTAGGAAATCTCAATTGAGAGACTAAGAAAGTTCGAAAAAACAAATCATATTTTCTCTCCGAAAGAAAACTTGAATCTATACTTTTTATTTTTATTAACTAATTAATGGAAACTTTACGTTTAGCATTTTAACCATTTTTATTAGGTCAACTAAATATTTCTGTGTTTCATTAAAATATTAGATTTTATTATTAACTTTGTTTCAGTAAATATCTATTCCATAAATAAAATGGTTTTAAAACTGAAACAAACCTTTAAATGCATAGCATATTATAGGACAATATTAATTTCATTTTTCATGGAAAATTTTTTATTGTCATTCAACTTTTTATTTTTCTCCGCAATTTGTGGAGTATAAATCTTGCTATAATTTATACTGGAAAGCAACTTCCTTGGTACACAGATTACTAACTGAGGTATTTTTTATATTTATACTCTTAAAAATATCTCATAATTAAAACCTCTCTTTCTTATATCTTCGGACGAGAAAAAAAATTTAAATATAACCATATTCTCGGACGGATAGAGTATATTTCATTGACTAAGAAACTTTAAATATATTTACGGATATTTTTTTTAAAAGTACTTTATAATTAATTGATTTTACAAATCTATAAGATATTTTCGGACAAGAAAAAAATTAGAACAAAAAGAATATTTTCTTTTGTGAATATTTACAAACTTTTTTTATATAACAAAAAAAAATTTTTTTTATATAAATATTGTTAACATTTAAAATGTATAATATATTTGCGCATATAGAAAATGGATATGAAATCATAATTTCAGACGGAAGGATTATAATTTGTTTCTAATCTCAGGCTATTTTCAATAAAACATTTGCTCCTTACTATGTGCCTTAGAATTTACATAAAATTGTATATGTAAATCATATTTTCGGACACAAATAATTCGAAGAAAGAAAATATTTTCTATTGCTTCTATTTCTCGTATATTCCGGATATTCATAAACACTTGTTAAATAATAATAATTCTTTCTAATTAAAATTTGAAATGTATACCATATTTTCGGACAGAAAGAATTAATATGAAACAATCTTCTCGCGTAAAGTATATATATTTCCGTAAAAAGCTTTAAATTTTTTCTAGATATTTTTACAAACATTTCTTATATGAATTTTCTATAAATTCAAATTTTGAAATAACCTAATTTCGGATAAGAAAATTGATATTCTAAACATTAACATTCAAACCTAGGACATTATTATTGACAAAATCGTTTTCTTCAATAGATATAGAACAGTATGAGTTTCTCAGGTAAGACATTCAGTTCTATGTGATGGAAGTATAAAAATTTGTTCGGATTTATAACAAACGTATTTGTATAATCTTGACGCAATTGCCCACTTATAGGTTTCTGTACATTTTTACAATTATAATTACAATTATTAATAAAAACAAAACAACTGTGATAATAAATTATTTGATAATAAATTATTTATTATCACGAAGTAAGACAAATCTTATGATTGGTCTTATGATTGGACGGCACTTACAGTATACCGTTAGAAATATAGAAAAATAGTCTACCAAAAATTTATTTAAAATTAGTAGGGTATTATTTGAACCCATTTAAACTCTTGTTAAATATTTTAACTTTTACTCGTTAAGTAGCTTTGACTTCTTTCTCTAAATATTTATATTTCTATATATATATATATATATTTAATTTTAACGCATTGGTAATTCAAATCGTAGATAATAAATTTTTCTTTTTGCTTTTTTTAAAAAATTTTCTTGTTTCATTTGATTTAAATGAAATTAAGATAAATTATACCAAACAATGTTATGTAATTTGTCTGCGGTGTGTAAGCATTTCATCTCAATGTACTCAATTCAAACAAATTGAAACAACATGAACAACAACAACAAGAGCAACAACAATAGCCGCAACAACTTGGAGATCGAATATATGATGTGTTCGTTACAGTGGGTGTTTATTAAGCCTGTGTAGTAAAAGTTGTTAGATGTCTATTGCTTTAATACCTTGAAAGTGGTTAGTTTACGGTATTAATAAGTGGCGCCTCTGCTCTGCGTATTGATAATGGGGAAGAATCACTACAATGTACAACAAATGCTTGTTTTGTTTTTAATGCCGGAAAACAAGCTCGAAAGTATTTTGCTTTTCTTCTTCTTTTTTTTTTAACATTAATTTGCTTTAACCTAAATCCAATCGGGAAATTATGATGAGATGGTTCATATAAAATAAATAAAATTAATAAATGATTTTTGAAAAAAGTATAACAAAATTTCTCTACTCTCATCACTAATAAATTTTAAGGAAAAAAGTTTTTTAATTTTTATTGTAACGATTGTGAACGTATTAACGATTAAATAAATCAAACTGATTAGACTGACTTTCCCTTCGTTCGATACTACTACTGCTGCTACTGCTACTACTTATATAAGTTTACCTTTTTTAAAATCATTTCATATGTAAGTGTTTTGTCTATAATTTGTTGCGTTATTTTCAATTATATTTCAGGTTAATTTTCTATTTAATAACTTAAGAAATCTATTTAAAGCGTTGTGGGAAAGTAAACAAGCAAACAATTTAAGCGAAGTTTTATTTCACTTCCATTTATAGCTATAAATAAAGAACGTGTTGTTTTATATTTACAATCCCTATAAAAATGCATCAAATTTCTTATAATAATTATTTAAATTAATTTTCCAATAAATTTTCTTTAATGTCACATTAATAAAATGGAAAAAGAAAAAAAACCATTTCTCCGAAAATAAGCAACAAAAATAAAATTACAAATCTTCAGGTCACGTACGGAATTGAAATGAAAAAGATAACAACAACAACAACAAGTAAATGCAACTGCAAACAACACTCTAGTATAAAAATAGTAAAAAATGACTTGCAATCAGGAAAGGCCGAATTCTTTGAGGTCCGCTAGTCTCTCTTTCTCTCTCTTTATCTTGTAGCGGCTCCATGAAATTAATGATTCCGCTTTTGTAGTCTGAAGTTATCTTAAAATTACTTAAATAGAGCATTTAAAAAGACAAACATATGCAATCA
>KK351196.1:477597-507077 GCA_000671755.1 Glossina brevipalpis
CATATATTATATCATATATATTATATATATCATATATTATATCATATATTATGTATATCATATATCATATCATATATCATATCACATATTAAATATATCATATATCTTGCTCAGAACGATTTTCTATGAAAAGAGAGGGCCTTAATAAAGACAGCAAATGCCCGTCCATAGACTTGGAAGCTCGGCATAAAGATGATTGTATTGATGATGGAAAATATATATGAATCTTGGGGTATCCTTATGTACTTTATGTAACGCAAAGTATAAATTTCAAATCGCTCTGTTAAATAAATAAACAGATGTGTTTTATTAGTTTTAAACAAATTAAAAATTTTTGGTAATTGTGCAGGAATTGAACATTTATTTTTAAAATGTGATTTAGCGAACATTGTTGGTGATATGTTAAATGTGTTTTTTCTTTTATGTGCAATGATAAAAGGAAAGATTAATGGGGTGTGTCAGTAGCAAGCAATAATGAAATCTCTTTTCCTGACGTCGGAAGTACGCAACCACAACAGAATTGAATTATTAATTATTTTTATGATATGGTTCTGGATGTGGGTGGTGGGCATAGTCGTCGAGTTCAATATCGAGTCCGGTAGTTACTATTTTTTCCTGAAATTGGCCCGTAGCTGCGGCTATATATACTGAATGCTTGGTCATTCTGGGCATCATCATGTTTATAGACGTACAGGGAATATTCCCTAGAAGATGGATCTTATAAAAAAAGGAGAAGTATGGCTGTTTAGCTCAATTGAATTCACAAATATCTTATATGGTAATCGGATCAGAATATGTGTTCTTGACACTATTTAGGTATGAAAAAATCATTGAATTCGAGTCTAAGAAGTATTCTAGCTTTTCCGCAATTTTAATCGGATCTACAGAGATATTACATGGTGATCGGAGCAGAATATGAACTTTGAACCCTTCACTTAGGTATGAGAAAGTTGCTAAATTCGAGTGCGTCTCAGCAAGCTTAGTTGTATCCGCACAGATCTTATATGATAATCGGGTTCTTAACCGATATAAAAAGTGTGCTGTAGCTTCTGGTGTATCTCCCAGCAAGCTTAGTTGCATCCACAGATGTGTTATATGTTAACCGTATGCGTTCTTCACCGATCCGCTTAGACATGAGAAAATTATTGAATTCGTAACTGAAAAGTACTGTAGCCTTTTGGTGTGACTCAGCAAACTTGGTCGAATCGACAGAGATATTACATAGCAATCGGAGTAGAATATGAACTTTTATTCGATCGCTTAGGTATGGGAAAGACGTTAGATACGGATTTAAAAAGTACAGTTGCTTCTGTTTGTTTCGCAGTACTCTGGGCGAAAGCTTCTTTAATCTCTGCTCCAAATCTCTCTCGCCCTCTCTCGCCCTCTCTCGGTCTTCCCGATCGATATGACAACCGGAATGAATGATTGCTTGCTTGCCACATTGAGCTCAACCAGCAAAGCTTTATGAGCCGCTATGCAGTCCAGGTCACGTACGAACTGACGTTTAATCTTTCATTCCAAAGTTTATTTCTTGCAAGTCCTAGGCGAGCGTATTACTCTTACCCCACCACAGCACAACATGAAATTTTGATGTTTTGGCATTTTTAACGCTGTAAAGCTTTAAATTGAAATCTGAACTCTGTTTGTGACAGGCAATCATTTTATATTGAACATCTAGAAAAGTCAATATTTAATCTTAGTATGTATGTTGCGTCCTTTTGGTCTTTCTTGACCAAGTTTCAGACTATAATAAATTCCTTCGCTCTTCGTTTTCTTTTTTTTTTTTGCAAAGTCGTCCTAGCTTTAGATTTTCTCATGGTAAGTAAGTAAAACGAAAATCATTATATTGGTTTCACAGACTAACAACGAATACACAACTAACGGAAGTCACTCTGGTAGCGACAGAAAAAATCTATTACATACACATACACACATGTAAATACATACACAGGTTGGAATGAAAACAACAAAAAGCATGAAACTTTACATGAGAGCAGCAGCAGCGTAGTATAGCACTACTGTTGGTTAAGTTGAGTTGAGATGTGGAAAGAAACGAAGAAAAAAAAAAAATCAAGTAATTAATCATTTGGTGGGTATGGAACCACGCCTATGCTGCCCGTTGATTAGTCAGCAAAATGAAATGTTTAGTTGGCTAAAAACTGCACACAATGGTTGGCATCATTGGTTTTCTCATAGTCTTGCCTTTATTGTTGTTATTGCTGCTATCGCTTTGATGCTCTTTTACTTTAGTAACAACAACAACTGTTTTACGTGCACGCACACACATGCACACACACATGTATACATGCAAAGGAAACAATACTTTAATCTTGTAATAATACGAAAACATGTAGTTAAATGCTCAAAAGCACACACACACACAAACACACACACACACAAACACACACACACACACACACTCACACACTCAATGCTATAATGTAATGGAAGTTAGTTAGAAAAGGAGATGAATGCTCTCTTATATTCGCACACATAAAAATCAATAACAAAAAAGAATGTGTTTGATATGCTTTCTTTCACTAATACATATATAAACACAAATTCAACCCTATTCAGCAGTTTGGTGTGTGCGCACATTTTTGCTCTTGAGATTTCGCTTAAGGGTTGAAATTTTTTAACGAACGTTTTATACGTTAATATTATACATGTTGATGTGTGTGTGTATGTATGTATGTGTGTGTGTGTACTACTACATATATCGTTACATAGTTTATGTATCATCTGCAGACGGCGGCGGGTGTAGGTGTATGTAAATGGGAAACTTTTGATTAATTTCTTTTCTTTTCTTTCTGTTTTTTTTTTTGACGCGCATAGAACTTCCCTGCAATGGAATGTTAGTGAACAAAAAAAAAAAGAAAAAAAAAATAATTTTTTATATCCGTCATTAGAGGATGAATGTTTACCGTTCGAAATATTCACAAATACGCATTAATATTAGCACAAAACTAAGCTTTTATAGCAACATTGGATGTCAAACTGTCAACTAGCGGCGGCTGTGTTACTATTGAATATTTTCAGGAAAATTACTTCTTGAAATATGGATTTGATTTAAAAATAATAGAAATAGATCTTGATGTACTTGTATTTGTATGTCCATAATAATAATCTTTTCTGAACTTCTCAAGCACGACAAACTTCAGACAACCGATAGAGTTTAACTTAAAATAAAACCTTTTTTTTTCTAAAATACGCTTTCGAATTTAGCGATTTTTAAAACGAACTCTCATTTTTAACAGCGAAAGCAATTTTCGATTAAATAGATTCTCGATAATAAATAAAAATGTTGTGCTTTTGTTGTGTTTCTTTTCGAGTTTTAAATTCAATGCACATATTATAACTATAGGGTTTACTACTGATCAATTGAATTTTTGAAAATTCTAAAGTGAAGTAAAACATTTCTGACCAGTAAAATTTAGTTAATCAGTCATTGAATTGAAAGTGAAATTCGTTGAGAGAAGTCTTCACGCGATAAGTGCTTATAGCTTTTTTCTCTTAATATTATTAAATTTGAATAGCAATTAATATATGAAAGATTAAGTTATTTATTACTTTTGATGTAAAAATAATTTACTTTAAATTGTTTCATTGAAGTGTTTAACTATTGTTGTTGAAAAATTGAATATTAAATCCTCAACCACTCACTCACTTCATAAATATAGCGCAAGTTATAAAAACAAATAGAAATTATTTGCAGATTGGGCCGAATCCGAATACGAACTTGCATACGATGTTTCATTTATGGGTTTTATATACTTATCGTATATAGTATCCGCGTATCTATCGCATATCGTATATGTTTACAATTATATATCGTAATATATTGTACATGTTGACAGCAGCAGTTCACACAGGTAGTTGCGCAAATTTATAGTCTTAGTTATAGATCTAACTTTATTTCTATGCGATTTAGGTGATTTTTGATTTTGATGGGAAAATTTTTTAGAGAAAAAACTGAAGATGAACCTTAAAAATTTTGATGTCACAAAGCAGAAGAAAAAGCAAAATTTTATTCAAATTTTTAAAAATTATTTTTTAATTTTTTTTTTTTTCGTAATTAAGGATGCACTCGTGGAAAGTTTGTAACTATTTCTTTACCTTAAACTAATTTGGGTGTAAATCAGAAAAAAAGAAAAGGACCTTCTCTCACTCTAGCCCGCTTGCCTAAAGGGTGTCTTCAACATCATGAACTTCTTTACGTAGATCCTTCTTTTATTACATACACTAATCTATAATAAAAAATATGATTCACGTGATATCTGTCCATGTTGTAGGTGATGTTCGATGAAATTTGATAAATTGAATAAGTTTTTTAGGCCAAAGACAAGAAACCTTTTCAAAATGTTTCGAATCGGAATATTTTTATAAGCAATTTTCGTATAGCGTGTGTGCCCTATTATGAAACGAAAATTCCTACTTTCTAAACGAAAGGCGGGAAATCTGTTACGATTAGAACTTTTTTTAAATGAGTGAAATTTGATACTATAATTATTAAAATAGATTAATTAATACTAAGAGTTAATGTAATAGTGGATATAGAATTATAAAAAATTAATTTTTTTTAAGATTAATTTTATATGAATAGTAAAATGACCTTTTTTAATTCAAGTCCAATTCAAGCCAAATTTTCCTAAAATTATTCTATAAATCTAACTAAGCGCGGTACAAATCTAAAAAGTCCACTTTTGTACCACTCATGTGTTCTAGAGGGCGCTTCTAAAGGTTTTTATTGATATTTTTCCAATCCAATTCCAATTTAGGCCTTTTTGAAGTTAATATCTTTATAAAATATGGTACACTTCTCTTACGAGACATTTTGTAAATCATCGATCTTGAAAATTTAGTTATGGAAAGTATGCGCGTACGATCACTATTATCCATTTCTAATTTTTTTTGTTGTGTATATATATATGTTAGGTACGTATAGTCGGCAAAAATTTATTGTTTACATGCAATTAAGCGGACGTACGGGAATATAAATAATAGAAATAGTAATAAATTGATTTTGAACGATTGCGATAACATTCATTTAATTATAATTACTAATTTTTAATTGCTTGTACACTAAACTATTGAAGTGTATATTATACTATAGCAGAATAGAGAGTTTTATTATTATTATTATATCGTTTGTAAAGCTTAGAAATATCTATCTGAGATCACAATATACGTATAAGGTGTTTGTTCTAAATTAGCGAAAGATTTTAAATTAATTCAGTGGACAATACGACCTTTGAAGTTTCAGGATTGCGCAAGAAGGATTTATGAAAAATTAAAATTTGAGGTATAAAGTAGTTACGGATTAAATTTTGAAACGGTTCAGGCACCCTTCTAAACAGAAAAAAGATTGTATTCCTATTACTGTCAAGATATAATATGTATTGAATCAAATTTTTGTCCAAGAAGACAATATAAAATTATATATAGCCTTACTTAGTCCATAATAAATAAATGATGCATTGTGATGATAACACTAGAAGCATCTCTCTTAAGAAGTGACGCATGTAAGAATTAAATAGTACTCTAATCTCTCTACTCTACCCTACTCTACCCTACTCTACCCTACTCTACTCTACTCTTCTCTACTCTTCTCTACTCTTCTCTACTTTTCTCGAGTCTTCTCTACTCTTCTCGAGTCTTCTCTACTCTTCTCGAGTCTTCTCTACTCTTCTCGAGTCTTCTCGAGTTTTCTCTACTCTTCTCGAATTTTCTCTACTCTTCTCGAGTCTTCTCTACTCTTCTCGAGTCTTCTCGAGTTTTCTCGAGTCTTCTCGAGTTTTCTCTACTCTTCTCGAATTTTCTCTACTCTTCTCGAGTCTTCTCTACTCTTCTCGAGTCTTCTCTACTCTACCCTACTCTTCTCGAGTCTTCTCTACTCCACCCTACTCTTCTCGAGTCTTCTCTACTCCACCCTACTCTTCTCGAGTCTTCTCTACTCCACCCTACTCTTCTCGAGTCTTCTCTACTCTTCTGTACTAAACTCTGCTCTTCTCTACTCTGCTCTACTCTTCTCTGCTCTTCTCTACTCTGCTCTTCTATATTCCACCATAGTCTTCTCTTCTATATTCCACAATAGTCTTCTCTTCTCTATTTCACTCTAGTCTTCCCTTCTCTATTTCACTCTAGTCTTCCCTTCTCTACTCCACCCTACTATACTCTACTCTCTCTACCCTACTATACTCTACTCTACTCTCTCTACCTTACTCTACTCTACTCTACTCTCTCTACCTTACTCTACTCCATTCTATTCTCTATACTACTCTCTATACTACTGTCTACCCTACTTTACTCTAGACTACAGTACTATACTTCTATTGGCTGTATATGATTATGAAAACTTAGACGGATTAGCTTTCACGAAGCTAGTAAACGTTCGCCATCAAAAAGAGTACAATTCTCTTCTTGATTATTTTTATGCTCTCCACTACGAGTACGTGAATTTTACGCGTATAGTCGTTCTGCTTGTAACGCTTCCAAGTTGTGCTATATATGGATTTAAATTTTTTCAAAACGAGATTCTCTGTCGGTTTGTATATCTCTACTAATTCTAAAAACAATCCAACGACCGATCGTAATGAAATCGGATAAGAATTTAGTTTCGAAAAAATTTAAAATTCCTAAAGAGGCACAAAAATTAAAATGAGAATTTTTGCCCCCTTCCCACTTAATAATTGAATTGAGCAAACAGACACCTTTAGAATGTGAACCCGAATTTATCTAGAAGTCCCCCCACCAAATTTGGAAAACTGAAGCGCATATTGTGTTGGAAAGAGCGTTAAGAAATTTTATTAAATTTCTTCAACTGTTACTGTGACTTGATCTCTCAATATTTCAAATGTTTTCATTCAATTTATTTGAATTTTCATCAACAACAACTTTAAAACTTTACATTTTCCCATCTCTTATAAAAGTATCTGAAATTCGAATTAAATTTTTTTTAAAGAGAAATTATATAAATGTTTTGGTAAAAAGAGGAGCACGATTGATTACAAATATTGAAAAATTGCCGTAAAAACTCTAATATTATATATCTAGCACTTAGAAATCGTTCAATTATTATTTCATTTCCGAAGCAACTCTTGATCGTCATTACGTGTCCACCAGAGCAATAAAATTTGGATTTAAAAGATTTTCGTAATAAAAATAAATGTCTCTTGTTATTAAACCACTAAGCGTATCGCGTGTCTGTCTTATCAATCGAATATAGAGTAGTAGAGTAAAGTATAAGTGCAAGTGAAAAAAATACAAAAAAATAATATGTTTGAGAATATAAATCAAATTTAAAAAATAATAAAATTAAAAATGTAAATATTTGCAAAGTTTTTTCCATTTTTGTTTTTTGCACTCGTCGTCGTTGAAGCTCTTAAGCCTTTCATCACAAATAGCGATTGAATGAGCAACAAAAATGTAGCGATGACAACGACGAGCAGTCTCTTCGGAACCTTTATGACTGAAAGACGTTTCACACTATTTTTTTTTAATAAGAATTCAAAATAATAAAAAAAATAAGAATAAAAAAAAAATTACATAAAAAGATAAAGAAAAAACTTTACAATTGTAAAAAAATACGTAAATAAAATAATGAGAACCTACATACTACATAAAGTAGGTTAATAATAAGACTTCTTTTCTATAATTTAATGAAATTATAATAAATGAAAATAGAAAAAAAAAACAAACAAACAGTTCACAATTCTTTTTTTAATTAAAACTTTTAAAGCATGAAAAGTTTCTTTTTCTTTCTATATGCTTTCGATCATCATTCTTTCCTTTCTTCGCATTTACTTCATACTTTTTCGTCTGCATTTTTATCGTAGGAAAGTGAAATTGTTGAAGTTCTATGGAAACAGGATGTCGACTTAGGTTATAGTCTTACCTCGGATCAGTTAATCAATGTGCCTTCTTCAACAACAACAACGTCGACAACAACAAATTTACATGGGGCGACCAAAGCAAGCAACAGCGATGATATTGAAAAATTAAAAGCTTTGGAAGAATTAAAATTGGACGGTGTAAGTATTTTGCTTCATAGAGTTATCGGAGATTGAAAAAAAAAAAAAAAATTATGTAATCGGGATTTAAAAAAAATTTTTTTTTTTTATTAATATTGAGGAACTTTTCGTCCATAGACAGTTTTCGTTAAAAAAAAAAAACAAAAATTTAATTTAAATATTCTGGAACTTTTCGCCCATAGACAGTTTGCTTAATAATAATAATAAAAAAAAATTGTAAATAGTATTCTGGAACTTTTTGACCATAAACAGTTTTTCTATAAAAAGAAAAAAAAATTGTAAATAGTATTCCAAAACGTTTTGTTTAAAAAAAAAAAGAGCTTAAGAAAAGAATCGATTTTCGCAAAAAGCGGTTTAAAATTATTTGAGATTTCGATCCCATAACACGGAAACTTTTGGACTAAAAGGTGTAATGTTCGGTTTTGCAAGACTTTATGGGATTCTAATGCTTCGTCTCTTGTCTTGAACGTCTTTTTAATCCGTTACCGTTTATGTTTTCCTCCTCCTTAGTGCTGATTGTCAACTCTGAGACGTACAAGATCAAGAGATTTAATTTGAAAATTAATTTTTCTGTTTCTCTATTTGAAGCTCAAGCTTTTATATCCTAATTGATCTCTCTCTCTCTTTTCTATCTTCTCCTTATCCAGGCTAAATATGATACGAAAGATTCCAACAATGAAAACGATCAATTGGACGATGATTGGGCTGGTATACCATTCACTATTGACAACGAGACCGGTAAGTTTGTATTTCTAAACAAAATTTATTTATTCGTTTTAATGCACACGTTAGTTGAAAGTACGTAAAATTTTCCAAGAAATTATTTTTAAGAGCTTTTTTTTTTTTTTTTTTTAAAAATTTCTTAGAATTTTCTTATCATATATTTCCACACAACACACGATTTTATTTACTAACGTTAACATGGGATTTTTATCTAATCAAACAACCCATCGTCTCTTTAGTAAGCATTAAAATGGAATAAAATATCGTTTCTGCTGAAATGTTCTCTAAATTATAATGGATGAAATGATGAGGATTTTAAGAGCAAAGGCGATATAAAGAAAACTTAAATGTATGGATATAGATTTTAATATATGGATGGAGAGCAAGTTCGGCTATACGTACGCCAAAGGGCTCTTATTTCTTTATTAACTTCTTTTCATCTTTTTGGAACATTTGGGTCAAATCCTCTTTAGTAAAATTTCTTGTTTTTTGATTGAAAATAGTCACTAATTATTCTAGAAGCACTTAGGAAATTCAGTATGAATAGTAATTTCTTAATAAACTATCAAGCGAAGGCCGCGATGCTTGATTAAGATCTTATCTTATGGTCTTATGCTCTACTATGATTACAAGATCTTTATAAAGGCGAAGCATTATTTTTTCCAGTCTTTTTACTTTCGATAGCTACATGTTGTTGTTTATCGAACTGGTTTTATAGCACGAGCTGTTATTGGGATAAATATGTCTTTCTCTTAGCAAAAGCCTACAAAGTCTCTTCTGTGATGTATACGAAGTAATTACGAGAGGTTGAATGGAAAAAGGAGCTCTGTTAGTCTTACCACAGATCGAGAGACTTGAAAGAACGAATTAAGAGCCATATTTTAAAATGGATGTACAAAAGGAACGGAATTTTTTAGATTATTACGCAAACTATTTAGTATCAATTCTCCACAAGGCCAGTACCAGTACTAGTAGCTTAAGAGAGATCAACGTTAAATCCAGTCATCCGGAAACCTTCGGGATTTCATAACGAAATGGAAACTAATTTTTCTCCGCATATAAGAAAATAACGTTTATCGTGTACACAATGAGACTAGGCCGTCGCCCTTTCGAAAGTGCTTCTTCGAGAAAGTGCTTCTTCGAGAACCGTGCCGCGTACAGCTCGCCTGCCAATTTTATTGCAAAAAAAGGTAAAAAAATAACGAAATTTTAATTGGTAGGCGTGGCAGATTTTTCTAATTTTATAGAATACAGTGGAAATTTTTATTGTGCAATCTACGAGTAGTGAGCAAAGCAACTTGGAAAGCAGACATGTTTTTAGCTTATTTTATATTGTAGGCGTGGCCTATGATCCACTTTCAATACAAAAGTATTGTGAAAGAACTTCCAGTGTTTCTTCCAGTTTTCATCCTGATTTATTAATTGTTGTGCGACCAGAAAAATAGTTATGGACCAGATGGACAGACGTACGGACGGGCACGACTAAGTGGATTTCGAATTTGATCCCGATTTGCTTTATTTTTCTCTCTCGGTTGTACTGTGGGCAGGTCCTTTGTTTGTTTTTCGTAAAAGCAGAAGTGTTCCCTCGGTTGTACTGTGGGCGGGTCCTTTGAACCGATTTGGCTTATATTTTCAACATATTTGAAAGAACTCTAAATGTATTTGCTAGATTTCATCCAGACATCTTAATTATTGCGACCGGGGCAATAGTTATCGCAGACAGACAGATGGACAGAGGTAGGGGAAGGTCACTTATTTGACATTGATAATACGCTTTATATTGTGTCTCTGAAGTTTCTTTCTTGATGTTTTCAAAAAAAAAAAAAAAAAAAAAAAAAAAAAAAAAAAAAAAAAAAACAAATTTTAACATTCCATTCTAAGAAATGGGCGCTGTCGGTCATTTCCATTTTTTTCCCGATCCTAGATGATAGCTAGCTTAAGAAATATGGAAATTTTTATAGATCTGTCTATTATGGTTTATAAGTAATGAGCAAAAAAGCAAACTTTTTTTTCCCTTAAAAGCAGAGGTCTTCTCAGTTTACATTGCACTGTGGGCGAGACCTTTGACCGATTTGCTTGATTTTCAATAGCAAGCGTCATGGAAGAACTTTTAATGTTTCTGTCAAATGTGAAGCCGATATCTGCATTCTTGCGGCCAAGATTATGTCTACCACAAACGAACAGAGGGACATACGGACACATGGACAGACGGACATGCTTGAAACGATTCTAAATTTTATGCTAATCAAGTATATATATATATTGTGGTGAGTCTGAAGCTTTCTTTTGGGCGTTGCAAACAAAATGACAAAATGAATATAGCCCCCCATCCTACGGTGATGGTGTGGGTATAAAGAAGAAAAAAGTAAATGTGTTCGTGTTCGAATTTCAATTGGTTCATATCTAAATTACAATTGGAAACAGTGTAACTAAGTAGTAGATAAGTATCGATCTTCATGTCTTAGACGTTTTTTTCTTAATTTTTTTTTTCATGTTCACTTTTATATACCGATATAAGGCTTTGAATTTTCACAATTAATTCATATATTTTTTTTTCAATTCCCTAAAGGATCAAAATCAAACCGTCGGCTTTTTGTTTTATTGCTAAAAGAATAGAAATGAAAGTCATTTTTCGGGTCTGTATGTGTTTTTTATTTTTATTTATTTATTTTTTTTTTGTTTTATGTTTATCGTACTCTTCATGCATTCATTGAGTTTGCTTGCGTGTGACCAGAAGAGATAGATTTCATCAAAACGTGTTGTTAATGGTGGTGGTATCGATTAATCTTTATAATGTGGGAAGAATGTGCAGCCATAAATCTTATTTACACCTTTGCTCATTTAGTTTATTGTTTATTTGAAATCAAAAGAAAATTGAAATGTGCTCGTTACGTTCAATAAAATTAACTTTAATGTCAACTGGCTCTTAAGTAAGTTGCTGCATATATATAAAGTTGTCAAAATTCTTATGAGAATTTATTGATTTTACTTCTCTTCTAATTGAGTGTTCGCAAGGAATGCTGAAGAATTTAGAATATTTTTAAAAATTTTTTATTTTGTTTATATGTCTTGACTTTGCCGACGATGACGACTTCTGTCACTCGTTGTACATTTAAAAAAAAAAAAAACCCTGAAGCTCAAAATAAATCTTCTGCTCTAATTAACTTAATACACTTAATCGGGATCTCGTTAAAATATCGTCTCAATAAGGTCGGGTATATAGGATCAGTCCCAATCCCAGAGCAACAATGTTATCACCTATCATATCGAGGAAGTGTTGACTAGTACGCGCTCATTTTAGTTTGATGGTGAAGGAGAATAACTTATATAATAATGGCCAGAAGAATAGAAAATGATGCCGCCTATAGAAACCATCATGCATTGAAAATTTTGAAAGAGAAGCAATCAGTCTGTTAGTTGTGCAAAAAATATTTCATTAAAAGCACTACTCTCTGCCTTCTTCCTTTTCAATCGTTAATGTTTCCTAAGCAACAACCTAACCTCACTTATAATAGAGGACATTCCTTGTTCAAAAAATAAAAAATATCCGATAACCACATTAAAATTAAAATATAATTCGGATCCATGGGCGAAAGATTCCGTTGAAAGCTTTAGACTATGTTCTGCGAAAAGCTGACGTACTTCTTACTGACAAAAGTGTTTCCAGCATTCACCAGAGATAAAATAGAACTCTCTACTAGTCTTAGCTTTCTTTGCGCTCTGATGTCTATCCTAAGCTTACGCAAACCCACATCACGGCACACAAGCCACTTTTAACACTTTTAACACTTTTTTTTAACTGCGCTGCCCTGCCCGCCTCGGGAAAACTTCACTTGTAAAGTTTTTTTACGTAGTGCGTAATATTCTTGCGATTACGGCTAACGAGAACTGTGTCCCATTTCTCACTTCTCTATCTATAATCTTTAACTTTCACGGTGCTTATTCGCATCGGAGATATGGTTGAAGAGTTATCTGCAGGGTTTTTTTACATCATGCGTGATATTCTTGCATTTAAGGCGAACGGAAACCATCTATTTTCCTCCCACACCCCTCTACTCATAATCTTTCTTAATTCTGTATCTATCATCTTTGTTAACCCCCCCACAGTGCTTAATTCGCATCGCGGACATCGTTGCAAAGTCACTTGCAGAGCTTTTTCACTTTGTGCGTTATATTTTTGCATTTAAGGCGAAGGGAAACATTATCCCATTTCCTACTCTTCTACTTACAGTCCCCTTTCCACCATCACTGTCCTTATTTGCATCGTAGACATCGTTACCTTCAGTCACTTAATGAGTTTTGTTCACGTCTTTGTCTTACATTTAAGGTGAACAAAAACATCTCATTTTCCACTCCTCTACCTCGAATCCTCCTCCCTAACCCTTTACACTATATATTCGCATCGTAGAAATTGTTTTGATTGGCTGGTAATTTGACGAAAGAAGGAAAGGAAAGCAGCGGAAAGCGTTTGAGGTTTAAATTGTTGGGGACTTTGTTCGCCAATTTCATTATTAATCATCGGAATGTTTAGGCATGCCTTTCAAAAATTTTTCAAACACTACCTGATCCTACTGCTATGCAATTTTCTTAATGGAATTGTAGTTAGGGCTCTAAGCTTTCTTAAATTGATGTCAAGGTGACGATCCTACTTTTCGGGAAAATTATAAATTCAACTATAATTTTCCAATTCATTTTGATTATCGAAAAAGAGGCCCTATTCGCTTTTTCTCGGAATTTGATTAATTTTAGTGCTTCCCAAGTGAATCCAATGTGCTTCTGGGACAAAGGTGGCTTCGTTTTTGGTATAACCTTTATCATCTTCCCTGATAGTTTTTATAAAATTATATCAATTTCAACGCCCGAACTTTTCTTGAATTTCTTTCTTAGACTACTTGATCATTAAAACGATCGTTAGCGATCGGTGGACATTTAGCAGATTGCTGTGATTGCGATAAAGATTTAATTAACACTTCTAACTTTATTTCAATATGGAATTCGGTGAATATATTTTATATCAAAAGTCCAAGGTGTCAATTTTGAACTTTTCGGCTCGTCTGCGACAACCTTCTATGCATGGATAGTGGTGGGTTGTATATATTAGTCTGATTCCATTATTTGTGCGTATACACCTAATAAAAGTTAATTTCTCTTTTCCTACAATCATATCCTACAATGTTCAAGGACTAGGGCTGCGTTAACAAAAGTCATTTTTTCCTCTAAATTGAGTTTTTTCCAACTCATTTAAAATGTTTATCCTTAAGCCGTGAAGTATACAATTCTCCGATGTGTGCTGTGCTGTGCATAGAGAAGAAAAATGGCTCACTTTCTAATGTACACATATTTACTTCGTATAATATAAGCAAATATTTATTTATATATGATATGTATGCGATAGATGATACAAAGGTCGTAAAAGAAATAAAAAAAAAAAGGAATTAAAAAAAAAGATGTTCGAAAAAGTCACCCCTCTTATGTATTATGTCCCCATGTTTCTTTGCAAATGGTGGTGTGGTGGTGGTGGTGGTATGGTGGTGGTTGTAACTACAACTGAGAATTCAAAAGTAATGGATACGACTAACAACAACAACAACAAACTATAAATCTACAAGATAAACAATTTATAACACGCGTTTATATTTAATATGCACGGAATGCATGAAATATATACGCAACACAGAAGCACATACAAACATCAAACTAAAGGTTTTTGGTATTTTAATATGAATTCTTTTGTAAAGACACAGGGACGTTATGCTAAATCGTATAAAGTGAAGGTAAGGCTTCACAATCAACGCGCTAATCGAAATGCTTGCAGAGTAGCTATAGTAAGGGAATTGAATTCACTTTACGAGGACGGCTTTTTTTGGGCACTCATCAATCCGTATTACATAAATAATCCTGATATTACATTAAGGGCACAACCACACTGGTCAGTTAATTTCGTTTTCAATTCGATTTTTTGATCGAACCTTCAGAATTACACCAAAAATGGCCGGGCTAGTGTGGCAGGAAAAGCAACAACAGTCTGTTTCGTTTTTTCGTTAAGTGAAGTATAAGACTCAAGAATCCAGACTGTACGAACTGCTTAGAGAATATTTTGTGAACTTAAATCCATTTTTTTTTTCATTCATTTTATTTATAGGAGATATGCCTCGTACTCGTAATTGTACGTACGATGATGATTACAAAAGATTGCCGCTAGAGAAGAATGTAGGCTTTCTTTCGTTAATAAAGATATATATGACGAAGGAACCCAGATTTAAAACCCATTTTTATTCATCTTATTTATGTGTCTGATGTGTCCCATACTCGTGAAGGTACGGTGATGATTACGAAAGACTGCCGGTAGAGGAAAGCGTAGTGTTTGTAAACGTTTCGTCCCAAACTTGACTACAGTAAAAATGGCGGCAGGGTAGGGCTTCTTCTTTACAGATACTGTCCTAGAATCTGAAGACTTAAATTTCCAGTACTTGTCTTACGATTACTAGCTTGACAAAAGTCTTGTTTATTATTAGCAAAACTTCCGACCCTAAAGTATCTTGAGAATTAATTTGCCATGAAAATGTTTTCGTTCCTGAGTGTACAGTTTAGATCATCCTTTGCGCTGAAATTATGTTGTAATTGAGGATTTCTTGGCCATTTTATATGTTAGCAAATTTAAATCTTCCCAAACTAAGGTTAAAGTAGTCGTATAGCGTTGTGTAGTGTATCGAAGCAATTTTCTTCAAAGTTAGCTTTAGCCTTAACTCCATATGCCTGTCAACGAAAATGTCGAATCGAATATTTTCTAATTCTATTTTTTTGCTTTTTGAAATGAACGACTACAGTGATTAAAAAAAGTTCAAGGAAAGAATTTTAACGAAACTGATATCCAGACTGCTATCTGAAATGATATCGAAAATGATATCGAAAATGATATCGAAGGTGATATCGATGGCGATATGGAATATGGAATCTTTAAAGGATCTTTCTTTTTAAATTACTTAAATGTTTACCCCTTAGTGAATTTCGCATCGAAGTCTTTTTCAAAACATAAGCTTTATATGAGAAAATTTTGATTATTCCGTTTCCGCTTTTTGGGATTTTTATTATTTTGAGATGACGATTAGAGAGGTTCTTGTTCGTTTTTGGTCATACATCAGTAGACCTAATGAAGATGTAATATAACAATTATGCCTTGTTGCTGTAGATTCAATTTGAAACTATGAAAATTCCTTTACTCTGAACTTGATCAAGAATATATTTATGGTTAAAATAAGCTTTGTCTTATGCATTCCAAATGGAATGATAATATTCTTATACCCATCGTTTGTTATAAAAGTACAAGAATATTTCATATAAACTTGTACAAATGAAAAAAATGCAAAATATATGGAAGTATGGTATAGTATGGAAGCCCTATATTTATGTACAAATCATATAAAACTAAAACTTGCTCTGCATTAAATAAATATATACATCTGTGCGACTCTTTATGTAAATACGCATATGAGAGTATATAGAGAATTGTGCTGCTGCACCACAATATATTACAGTAAGTAATGGTATCATATTCTGTTGCATTCGTAAAGTTGTGATGTATACATTTTTATATCGTTCCTTTATAGATGTTGTTCTGGTTGTTGTTGTTGTTGTGGTTGTTTCAGAAATGATTTTGGCAAATCATGCTCTGATCATTTCTCAAAGTTACTGTTATAGGCTTAAACTGAGAAGGGTCGTCTTACTTTACAATAATAACGATATACATTTATAGTACACACGCATACACACATTCATTGTACATGAAACGTCATAGACCCGCTGAGCTATCATGTTTGAACAGCAACCGTGTGTTATGCTTCTGATAAAGTGAAACCAACAAAAAAAAAAAAGAGCGAAAAATTTATAAATGTAACGATAATCCAAATTTTATTTTATTTTTTTTATATTTTTCTTCTATTTTTATAGAAATTTTACTCTCTAATAGCATTTCTATTATATATTAAGTTTTTAGGTTTCTTTTTTCACGTATGTCAACGAAAATGAAATAAGAACTTTAGACACGACACACTTATGAATAAATAATTAAAAAATTTCTTACAATAACCGCAAATATATTTTGAATGATAAATGCTTGCAGTTATATATATAAATAGAAATTCAGTAAATACCGTGATTAAGGAAAAGCAAGAGCTACGAATTTAAGAGCCTTTTAATGAAACCCTGAACTCATTTCAACAAAAGCTGAAATGAAACTGAACTGTGAAGCTAAACTGCAACTGAACTGAATATTGACTTAAGGGTAATCGAATATTCGAACTATCAAAGTTCATAGTTACTAGCTGACGGCGACACAATTTTTTGTTATTAATAAACTTGATAATATCAGAGCTGCAATTACTGTACTCGTCCGATGTCGTCCGACTGGCGCGATAAGAAGCAAGTTTCGTATTTAAGATTAAGAATAAAAAGTCGTTCTTTATCGTTAAAGTTGCAGACGGAAACAACGTCGGAGTTCTAGAACGTTTATCTCTGGGATAGAGAAGCTTAACATCGAAAGCTGCGCGTGTAAAAGAATGAGCTTCATTTGTCAGATAAGCATGTCCAGTAAGGAAGATTAAGTAGAGGAAACGTTTTTTCAATATTGTTTCTCGAGATATTTATCTGAAATTTCATATAAATTTCTACCAGGCGACATTTGACATGACCTTCATTGCACTTACAAATAGAAATAGACTTACGATAAAACTTGATCGCTCAAAACATCGTGTAAGAGATTTGAGAAGTCTTTCAATTAAACTTGCAAATAGAAACAGACTTGAGCTAAAATTTAATCGCTCGACATCGTGTAAAAGATTTGACACGACTTTCATCGCACTTACAAATACAAATAAACTTACGATAAAAAACTTATAAACTTACGATAAAATTTTATCGTCCAATGACGTCCGATGTCGGGCGATATGGCTCTCCCATATATAGGATACATTATTACTATCACGGCACTTACAAATATACAAATAAACTTACGATAAAATTTGTTCGTCCGATGTCGGACGATACGGCACTCGCATATATAAGATACGTTATTACTGTCAATAGCACTTACAAAAATACAAATAGACTTACGATAAAATTTGATCGTCCGATGTCGTACAATGTCGGGCGATATAACTCTCGCATATATAGGATACATTATTAATGTCATTCCACTTACAAATACAAATAAACTTACGATAAAATTTGAACAGCCCATGACGTCCGATGTCGGACGATACGGCACTCGTATACATAAGATACATTATTACTGATATATAAACCAGCAGCAAGATCGTCTCCATTGCACTCTTACAATCAAAATCGTCTAACATCGGACAAGTCTGAAAGCATTTCAGATATTCAAACTATAACAAGATAAGTCTGAAGAATGAATGATATAAAGTTCACACAATGACTCCATTTTCTTTTTTTCTTTTAAATGAAGCACTTTTGCTTTTAATAAATTTTAAATTGGCTTTGAACAAAAAAGAAATGCTTAACAATAACGTTGCTTGCTGCGTCTGCTCTTAAAATGAAAATTATAGGGTTGTTGTGTGTGGAAGTGTTATTTCATTTCATTTCAATATTTAATTACAGCGCGTATGACGCGAATGAAATAATAGCTATGTAGACCAAAATATTGGCCATTTTATACAATTCAAAATTCAGAAATGAAGAAAAGAAGAAAAATAAAAGATGGTATACACAACACACACACACACAAAGACACACACACACACACACGCGCGCGAAAGTAGGTATAATAATTTCCGCTCAATGATTTAGTAGAGCGAGAAACATGAAGTGTAAAAAACAATTATGAAAATATTATAATAGATTGTTGAGCAAAGAAGAGAAGAATGAAGGAAACGTAGAAACCGATCAAATCGATTGAAGTGAAGAACTTTTATAAGCAAAGATCAACTAAAAGGTGGAATAAATGAATGAATAACTTCCATTAAATAAATTTTGAAAAAAAAAAAACAACTTTTTAGGTAAAGCATGAAATTAACCTTAAAATATGATGGACTTGACAACTACTTGACACTTGAAAACACTTCACTTTAGTTTAGTTCTAGTCTAGTTACTACACCCAGTATATTAAATTAGGAAATCAAGGAGAAAGGAGGGAAAGAAATTAATAAGTTGTTTTGTGTTGTTGTCTTGTCTTTAGAACAATAAAATTCAATTTTGCTCGCGTTAACCTTATAAGCTAAACAACTGCACTACATTCACTTGGTACAAAGGTCTCTAAACTAATAAATGCAATGCTTTCGGGGGGACACAATATTAAGATGGCTACACTTGGAAGCTATTAATTGTTTTTCCCCAGAAGCATATTTGGGATCGCGAGTATAATTTCAAGCTTTGAAGAATAATGAAAGTTTAACATGTCCTTTGGCAGACTAGTAGTTCATGTCAATCCAAAGAGACGTATCCTTCTGCACGCCCTTCGTCGAACACACTCCTACACAGAATCACCGTTAGGTATTATTGCGCGGAGGTTGGTTGCAAATTGCGCGCGTTACTTCTGGTGGGGCCTTAGTGGACTGGCCTATCACCTATCTTGATTTCCACTTCTCCTTTTTTCCACCGTCTGTCGCTTTAATTGCCGCAGCACTTTTCTCGCGATCTCGTTCACAACGTTCCGTGAGTGAGTGTTTTTTCTAATCTCATGAAGTCTGCGTCTAGGCCGATCAAGTGATGCAAACCTGAGACAGCGAAGCATTACCTGATCGGTGTCTTTCTCGGCATCTACACAGTTTTGACAGTTTGATGAACTATCATGACCGAACCCCCTTTTCTGTTAACTTCGAAAGCAGTCGTGACCGGTGAGAAGCTGTATCAGATAGAAGCTCTCCTGATCAGGCCGCCTTTCCATTCATGGCGATATGTTCGGCAGAAGCGACATTGTTCGCCGGCCTGTCGATTCGCTCTTCCAGCGCACTTTCCACCTGTTCAAAGAAGTCCAGCGTTCTTCCTTCTTGAGAGCCTGCCATTGTAGCAACCCTGCCTGCCTCTTTTCGTGGATGAGACTCATCTCTCTCTCTCTCTCTCTCTCTCTCTCTCTCTCTCTCTATCTTCGTGGATGCGAATTATCTCTCTCTCTCTCTCTCTCCATATTTTCGTAGATGCGAATTATCTCTCTCTCTCTCTCTCTCTATCTCCCTATTTTCGTGGATGCGAATTATCTCTCTCTCTCTCTCTCTCTCTCTATCTCCCTATTTTCGTGGATGCGAATTATCTCTCTCTTTTCCCCTCTTTTCCTGGATGTGACTCATCTCTCTCACTCCCTCCCTACCCCCCGCCCCTCCCGTCTGCGTGTGTGTGTGTGTGTGTGCCCCCTCTCTGTCTGTACGTACCTCTCTTTTCGCACGTGTTCGTCTGTGTCTATGTGTCCGTCTGTTTCTATGTGTCGTATCAGTCTGTCTGTACATGTAAGTCTGTCTGTCTTCTGTACCTGTGTGTCTGTCGGTATGTGTCTGCGTATATATATAAAAACCGAACTGACTTTTAATCACTTGGTATTATCACCAATTACTTGTGTCATCGCGGCAGATCTTTTGCTCAATGAGTTTTGAAAACGTTCATTAAGAGTCCAATGGAATTTATAATCTATTTCCACCATACCAATAGTAATAATAATAATAATAGCACGAATAACACTAACAAAGTAACAACAACAGCTGTTCTTAACTTCATTTTATGCTGGCTCATTATTATTGTGGTCTGTCTGCGTTACTAGTCCCAAAATGTATTGTGCGGCTCGCTCGCATATAACAAATACTTGTCTTCTTCTTTCAATTTTTACAACAACAATTATTATTAGTCGTATTTATTTTAAATAAAATGTTTACCATGCAACTATGTAAGCGATTATAAAATAACTGATGCGATTGTTATAATTGAGACCGATGATGATGATGATGATGATGATGATGATGGCGGGGTGGGGTGTTGAAGATGATGATGCTAATGCTAATGTTGATATGGTGTCGGTGATGATATTTGCTGAGACAATGATGACGACGTTACTATAAAAGTGTGTATATTCGTGCGTTGTAGTTGTTGTTGTTGTCAACAATGAACTTGCGTAAATTGCTTAGTTAATATTTCTATGTATTCTCTGAGTAAAAGTAACAGCAACAGCGGCATCGACAGCCGGCAAGAGCGGTTGATTGACCAGTTTACAAATATGTATTACTTCAATTTAGAAAAATTTGAACAGTCAGTCTGTAAACCTGTACAGCCAGTCAGCCATCTAATCCAGCCAGCAAGTCAGCCAACCAGCCAGCGAGCTAGCTAGCCAGTCATGCAGTCATTATTGATTGTAGGTCAGTCACTTCGATCTTTACACACACATATACAGACACACACACACACACACACACACACACACTCAAATCTCTAAGCAATCAATAATGAATTACTAAGCGATTTGAGAAATAAATATCAGACATATTCACCTACATCCATCTACACCTACCTGCCTATCTATCTATCTACCTACCAACCTACCTTCCTCTCTACCTACCTTACCTAACTACTTAAATACCTGCCAAACTATTCAGAAATTTGCATATATCTCTCCTCATATACAGGTTCAAATGATAATTGCAAATGCTGCTGTTGCTGTAATGTTTTGTTTCCAGTTCATTCACCGACCGATATTATTTGGATCAAATATTTTAAACGTCATCGTTACCATTGCGCTAATTTCTCTTGTTGTTGTTGTTGTTATATATGATACATTTGTTAAATTCATCATTACATTTGAAATTTTTCTAATACTCATCTTTGTTTTGAATACTTTTCAAAACTTATAGGTTAACGGTGTAATTAACACTTTAGCGTTTAGAATTTTTTTCTTTTTTTTTTTTTTTTTCAATTTAATAACTGATACGTAATGCTGTTTACTTTTATAGCTTCTTGTGTTCTTCTTCCTTAAGATTACCTTGATTAGATTTGATTTTATATATGTATAGAAAAATTATTATTCTTTTCCGCATAAGAATTGAAAAGCTTGAGAGAAAAAATGTAAAATTTTTTTAGATGAACTTTGAATATCTAAAGTTAAGGTTTAATTGAGACTACAGTTCGATTTGATATAAAATCTTTATTCGAAGAACTTGATAGTAATCATAGCTTTAACAATTTTTGCTAGAAAGTCTACAGCCCGCCCATACTATAGTTTCAATAGGTAGTGCGCCTTTCCTTTTGTTTATTAATCTCTCTTTTCGTTCGTGATAAAATTTTTCTTTCCAATTTTTTGCAATTAAATTAGAATTAATTTTAGAATAATCCATAAGGTTAAGCAACCGAAAAAATTCACTTAAATTTTTTGACAGCTTCACTAGTTTTGCCTTATGGGAGGAAAAAGATCAGAAGAAACCTATTAATTATTTTTTTATTTTTGATTATTTTTTTATTTTTAATTATTTTTTTATTTCTAATTATTTTCAATTATTTTCAATTATTTTCAATTATTTTTAATTATTTTTAATTATTTTTAATTATTTTTAATTATTTTTAATTATTTTCAATTATTTTTAATTATTTTTTTATTTTTGATTATTTTTTTATTTTTAATTATTTTTTATTTTTAATTATTTTCAATTAATTTTTTATTCTTAATTGTTTTTTTATTTTTAATTATTTTTTTTATTTTTAATTGTTTTTTTTATTTTTAATTATTTTTTAATTATTATATACGAATGCTTATTAAATTAAAGAGAGATCATAGTTTCCTTCTTAGAAAAAAAAAGGTATTTGAAGTTTTCTAGTTTCCTTTGATTCTTCTAGAATTAATTTGATTCTTATTATCACATGACTGTAGAATCAGAAACCTTAACTCTTCTTTTACTTCCAAAAATGCGTAAACAAATCTAAGGAGAAACTTAAATCAATTCTTTAGATGCAGAAGCTTGAGATACCTGATATGGGGCCTGGTGAGATGCCGATTGAAGTTTTAAAATTTCAGTGAATCCTATGCTTTTTCTCCATTTCATATATTTAACTGAAATGAAGAGAAACTTTATGTCAATTGAAGGGGTTTTCCAAGATTTTCCTATCAAATCTATTTTTCTTTTAATTTGATAAGTAATCACTGAGAGCTTTTTCATTTGATGTATAGTGTCCCCTTTTGGGGACGTCTGCTTTTCTTTTTTTTATTCTAAAGGATAAGGCGTTTGGTTTTCTTAAATATGGACAAATTAACCCAATGCTTTTAATTCGATTTAATTTGCCTGAGTGAAAAGCAGTTACTTGGAAGAGATATAATCTTTCATTGAAATTGAGAAGCTTCGGAGTACTGTGCAATAAGTTGCGAAAATCCAAAAGACTAAAAGGGGGAATAAAGTGCTATAGGAGAGCTTTGAAGGTTGTCCTATTGGAGGCTGCTATGTACTATATACTATGTAAGGAAAACTTGACTACAGTCGCGCCCTGCACTTTTCCTTTCATTTCCTATTCTACTAAGAAAATACGAATTAGATGCAGCAAATCACGAATTTTTCAATTATCTTTTGTTTTTACGAGATGATTACATCTTTTTTTTTCATATATTATTGGTTTCCTTTTGATCTTAACTCCACTCCCCTCCACTCCTTCCTCTTCTTCGTCCATATCCTTCTCTCCTTTATTTTTTAAAGCAAAAGTCATTTAAAAAAAGTAAGATTTCCTTGCTTTCGTCTGCATGGAATGAATTACAAAAAATTTTAATTTTTAAGCGCCTGCAACTTCCTATAACTACTGACTATTAGTGGTTTTATTGTCGATTGTGTCTTTATTATAATTGCCCACTGCTGTACCTAGCTGCTCTCCTCTTACCTCTGATAAGATCACTCACATTAAGGAAAAAAAAGTTTGTAAAATACTTTCAAGTTTTATTAATTAAATTATTTTCAACTTCAAGCGTTTTAATCTAAAACCGTTTCAGTCACCGCTCCCCATCAAAAATATATTCTAGAATCTAATTTAAATTGTTTTTGATATAGTTTTTCTTTCCACTTAAAAAATTTCATGCTCCAAAAAAAAAGAAGAAAAAAATAATAATAATAATTTCAAGTGGAAACCAGAAAAGAGATGGAAAACCTGTTTTAGTTAAAAAAAAAAAACAAAAAAAAAAATCAACTCAGAGTATTAACGACCATATTTGAAAATGAACGAACAACACAACACTATCGCCACTTTACGAATAATAAAATGCATACACACACACACACACGCGCGCGCATGCACACACAAGTCGAATATAAACACATGTCTCTATATACATATATATTTATGGCTCCATACATATATGCAGAAAAGAAAGCAAAGACAACAACAATGGCTGTAAAGCAGAAAAGTTAACAAATGGTGCGCGCGAATGAACCGAAAATACAAATAATCAACTCAAGCCCTGACGCTGGCATTGTTGTTCCACACAGCTAACTATACAGCTATATGTTTAGCTCCGCCTTTAATTTAGTGTTTATTGTGTAAGAGCAATCAATGCGTTTGTGTGCGTGTGTATCTGTGTGTGTATGTATATGTTTATTAATGCGCCTGAGCACCAGTTCTCTTTCTTCCTTTTACTCTGCAGTATAAAGTTTTTGTATACATTCACTCCTATTGTGTGTTGTTAGAGGCTTTAATAAAATGTTTGATTGCACTTATGTGGCTGAGGCTGAGGTTGAGGATGGATGGATGGATAGATGGATGGGATGGAAGGAGGAATGAATGGATGGATGGATGGACGTACGGATGTATCTGTGTGTATATACTGTTAGCTATATGGAGTATACATGTGCATATTTATAAGCATACACACACACACGCGCACGTACATACCCATACATCCATATATATATGTATATGATGCTAAGCCAGTTTGACTGCTGCATTTTTATATTTGTAATTTTTGAAAATTGTATCGGCAGCCATTTGTTTTGGTCCGGCCCAATAATTTAGAATCGAATGAATTTTTGAATTTTTATACTTAAACATACGTTCGTGGGTTATGGACGCGTTTTATACAAAAGCGGTAAAATTTTCTTTTAATTCCATTTGTGTGTATACAAAAATCATTCCAAAAATATATGCGCTAATTAATAAAAAAAAAAGGAAAGGAGCAGCAGCAGCGCTATGAATAATGAAATGAAAATTTGATTTGAATTAAATTTTGTTTAAATGAAAATACATTGATCTCCTAATTATTTTCGAAAATTGAAACTATAAATAATAGTTTGCGAAATTATTATTATGATGCGAATGAATAATTGGAAAATTATGATAAAATTATGATAAAATTATGATAAAATAATTATGATAAAATTTTCATATTTAATGTTAAGTTGAAAATAAAACTCGAAATAAAAGGAAAAACAAATCAAAAAAGGAAAATAAAATATAGAAAAAAACATGTGAAAGTACAACAATAATAATAATAACGAATGAGCACTTACCTGGAGAGATTTGTTGAATGATATATGATATCCAAGAAAAACAGTGATATAATTGAAATTATTAATAGTGACAGCAAATTGTGAATAAGTGAGGAAATCAGTAGTTATTTAAAACTCTTTTATCTGGAATAAAAATTAAAGAGAAAGGTTTGTAAGTTAAGTTAATCATTATCTTTCATAACAAAGGATATAAAAGTTGAGGAAATTAAATTTAAAAAAAAAAAAACAAAAAATCCAAAAAAATCTATTCATTTTATAATAATTTAGAACTATTAATGGAGAATTTATGGAATTAAAAGAAGTCTCATAATTTCTAAAGGAACATCAAAAACGTATGAATGAAAAAATGTTCTTTTTCCTATAAGATAAATCTTACAAAGATGGGATTGTCGTCTATCGATTTTTCCATCTTTTCTTCTACTTTAAAACAAAAAAAATGAGTGGTAATGTGAATTTATAAGATCCAGTATTTGCAGGGATATTGATCCATTTCCATCCATTTCATGTTCAGCCCTTCTCATGTTGTGTTGTTTACTGTGCTCAATTCAAAAAGTTAGGTTATAGCGAACAGGTATTTACTCCCGTTTCCAGAGGCTTTTTCTAGCTCAGCTTTAAACTTCATGGCTTCATGACTTCTTATTACCAGCAAATTGCAAAAAATATTTTCAGTCATTGCTATAGTTCACTACCATAATTTCAAATAGTTAGGTTATGGTGAATAAGATGAGAGCGTAACCATTTCACTTTCCAAAGTCTGTTTTAGGCCAGCTTTAAAACCTAATGATCAGGAGTTCTTAATACCATCAAAAGCGAAAAGTAGTTTCATTCGTTGCGCTACTGTTCTCCTGTGATAATCTCCGATAGTTAGGTTATGGTGAATATTTCCGTTTCCAGTGTCTCTTTTAGCCCAGCTTTAAAAAATCGTAATCATGATTTTTTCTTACCATAAAACACGAAATATATTTTCAGGCGTTACTACTGTGTTCTGTGATAATCTCAAATAGTTAGGTTATGGTGAATAACGCGGGAGGTTAATTATTTCACTTTCTACACTTTTATTTTTAGGTTATGGGAATATGGGGCTTTAAAAGGCAGTAGTCATGCTTTCTTAGTGCTATCAAAAACAAAAAACATTGCCAGTTAATGTGACTATTCATCACGATCAGTCTCAAAAAGTTAGGTTATGATGAACACGGGGAGAATATAATTATTCTCATTTCCAAAGATTTTAATTGAGGCCTTGTGCTGAAATTTTTTCTTTTTCTACCTCCGGCCAAGATTGTTGTGAAAGTTATTTTGACTTTATTTTTATTCAAAAAGCATAAATTAGTTATTTTGTCATAGATATTAACCTGATTTCAGAAGGCTTTGATACAACAAGTTTGTTTGAATTGTAACCTAAAGTGTTTCACTTATTTTTTCTAATATGTGAACCTCTTTTGGCATAATATACTAACAAGGAATAGCATTGAGAATAGAGTCTGTGAGCTTGAGATTTAGAAAAAAAAAATCGTTATATTTTTTTGAGCAATCAATTTGAAATTTTAGACTTAGTAAAGTAGGAGTGGGGTAAAAAGGTCCCGTTTCTTCAAAAAGAAATTGAAAAAAATAATGAGAAAATGATGAGATCTCTATCACATCAAATTTATATTAAAAATTTCTTTGATTTTCGCAAGAGAATGTCTGCTGCAAACTTTTTTTCCAGAGGATGTTCGTGGAAATATTGTTTAGACCCACTAAAGGCATTTTGTTTGCATTTGTTGAAAGCCCTAAGACTTACAAAAGTATGTTTGATATTTTTTAAACCAAAAGCCAACATTCCATGTTACTCATTAATACTCATTCGCGAATTTTCCTTTCAAAATAATTTTTAAAGCATCGTATTCGTTAGATATTATTTATATATAGAGAACCCTTGCGAAATTTTCCCTTTTTGTGCGGAATAAATTATTAATGTTCTGGTGAAAGTTTTCCGCTATCATAAGAAAAATATAAACAAGAAAATTACGTTCGCTCATGACGAAGATTTGTTTTCTAAAGAATCTTAAAAAAAAAATAAAAATAAAAATAATTAATAATATTGAGTGAATGCGAAAGATTTTTTACATTTTCATGCTCTAGGATCACCCACCGAATATATGAGGAAGCATTTGACGTTTTATGTAATGAGGAAAAAGCCTNGAAGCATTTGACGTTTTATGTAATGAGGAAAAAGCCTAGAAATTAGAAATATTCCCAGTCTACAGGTGTGTCGCTTGACCGATTTTCTACACCAACTTATCTGAAAGAACTTTCAATGTTTTTGCCAAAATTTTTTACGCCGATAACTTAATGTTTAAGATTCATCGACAAATATGGCTTTATATGTTTAGAAATTGATATCGATCAAAAATAATATGCTTTTCAAAATCTCTGAAGTGTTGCAAATGTTTTGATAAAATTTATACAGTCCCCTCCATTTTAGTGATGGTACTACAAAGTGTCTACAGTTCTTTCAACATAATAAATGTTTGAGACATTTTAGCGCGTATCGCGTTTCGAATAAAAAGTTCATGATTTTTTCAAACCTTAAAATATCACAACGTAAGATCTAATACTTACAGAACGGTGCCATATAAAAAGAGGAATAATAAATGTACTTCTAAAAAAGTTTTATGATCAGGCTCGGAGACACTTAAAATCACCCCTTCCCCGCCTCTTTACACCACTTGGTCATTTTTTTAAAATCATTTTTAAGACCATAAAATATCTCAAGATGATACTATTATCGGAACTAAGTTTCCTCGGCTCTCAATGTTTTAAAAAGAGATCTGGAAGGGATCTTCGCCTTAACAAAACAAGTCAGCTTCCGAGAGTATACATTCTCCGACCGACGCGAACGACAAAACAACTAAGCTTCCGGGATTATACATTCTCCGACCGGCCCGATAGACACAACAACAAAGCTTCAGGGATTATACATTTTCCGACCCGACAGACACAACAACAAAGCTTCAGGGATTATACATTTTCCGACCCGACAGACACAACAACTAGGCTTTTGGCATTATACATTTTCCGACAGACCCGATTGACAAAATAACTAAGCTTCGGGGTTTCCGACCGACCCAACCGACAAAACAACTAAGCTTCGGGATTTCTGACCAAACCGACGGACAATACAACGAAGCTTCGGAATTTCCGACCGACCCGACGGACGATACAACGAAGCTTCGGAATTTCCGACCGACCCGACGGACAATACAACGAAGCTTCGGAATTTCCGACCGACCCGACCGACAAAACAACTAAGCTTCCGCGCTTACCGACTGACCCGCCTAACAATACAACTAATCTTCGGGATTTCCGACCAACCCGACCGACAGAATAACTAAGCTTCGGGACTTGCGAACGAACCAACAATACAACTAATCTTCGGGATTTCCGACCAACCCGACCGACAAAACAACTAAACTTCGGGACTTGCGAATGAATCGACAAAACAACTAAACTTCGGGACTTGATAATGAATCGACAAAACAACTAAACTTCGGGACTTGCGAATAAACCGACAAAACAACTAAACTTCGGGACTTGCGAATGAACCGACAAAACAAATAAACTTCGGGACTTGCGAATAAACCGGCAAAACAACTAAACTTCGGGACTTGCGACCGACGCCCGCAAAGACTTGGAAAGCGCATATGATGTTTTTCAATCCATACTCCATATTAAACTCCAAGGATTTTAAACACACACATAAGGAACATCAGAAATAACTCTGGACTCCCAAGACTTGTTCATTATCATGTAACGGTTCTACGTCTAAGTACACAGGATAATAGAAATTACTACCCTAACTTCTATAGCGTTGTTATGTAAGAAATTTTTTTTTATGGAATCGCACCATCATTGTAGAAGGCAATAAGTGGAACATTAATAAATATTTAAGTGACACAAAATCATACAAAAATCATCAAAAAAAAAGAAAAAAAAACTGTCAGCTACTGTTGGTAGATATGTGTAGATATCTCTGGGAAATTTTAAAAGAAACACAAAAATGTACCTCATTTGTTGTCATACACATACCATCTGTGTTATATATGTGTGTTCACGTACTTGAGTAAATAAATACATATATTTGACCGCTAATATTAAACATTAAAAAAACTAAAGAAGAGACAATTATTACATCAAGAGTGTAGACATGAAAAACGCCCTTAATTGCAGGTGACAAATATGTTCAATAAGTGTGAGTGTATGACCACCACAACCAGCAACA
>KK351196.1:539251-550328 GCA_000671755.1 Glossina brevipalpis
CTTAAATGTTGTCTTCTCGAGAGCAACTAGTATCCCATATCAATTTTGTTCTAAAAAAAGGGCTCACGAAAAAAACAAAGATAGGAAAACCATAAAAACAATCCTTGTGATCACTGATTTGTTGCGTAGAATATATAATGCTGTACTCTGTGATGTTTTTTATGTTCAAAATTTGTTTTCAATTATGACTTAAAAAAAAAAATCAAGCAAGGCTTCAATTCTCTTCATACAGCTGAAAGGGTCAATTTTCTCTAAATTGATGTCAATACTCATAGAGCTAACTTCACTTGAAATTTTTCTAAAGTGATGATGTTAATACTTAAGAGAGCGCTTACAACTAACTTCACTTCAAACTTCTCTTAAAAAGAGTTTGATTCCAATGCTTTGAGTTCACAAAAGCGCGGTTGTTCTTTAAAAAATTTATGCTTCGAGATAAAGCCCTCTGCTAAAGAGCGATGTGATTCTTTAGATCACTAAACTTTAGCCGATTTTATATAATTGAATCCTATTGTATTATAGACCGTTGATCAATTAGAAAAAAAAAACTATTTCAAATCGATGTTTTTTTTTCTTTTTTTTTTCTTTTTTAATATTTTTCAAACACTCAACGCTTTAAAAGATCTTCAGTAATATTTTAAGAATTATTTCAATATTTATTTTAAATTGAAAACTGCAATCTATGGGGATATATGAGCACAAATATATATATAAAAAAAAAGAATTAAAAAAATTTTTTTATGAGAAAAGTTGTGCCGCTCCATTTTGTTTATAGTGAAACTGCTATAAAAAAAAAAAGAAAAAAATTATGCACAAACCTTTGCACAAATTTTTTTTTCAATGAAGTGATTGGTTTTTCGTAAATAAATTCGAAAAAATTAGACATGCGGTAGCATAATAAATTTTTTTTATTACTTTATCATGTTTTTATTGTGTATTTGAAAATACGTTTCGCTAATTTTTGTTACGCGATACGGCGCGATTACGTTTAATGAGAAAGTCACGTATAAAAGCTGCTTAGCTTTTTTTCATATTTAATAGTTTCGAAATATATTTTTTAAATAAATTTTAAAAAACATTTATTATTAATACGAAACAACAACATCAACAAAAATATGTAAAAGACGTGAATAATCAGACGGACGTCGTTTCGTTCTTTCTTTCGTTTCATGCCGAATATAATAATTATTTCGAGCTTGTTTTTTACTTATTCATGTAATAATTACGTCAGTCGATTCAACTATTTTTAGAGAGAAAAATTTTGATTTAAATCTAATACTAACTCAAAGTGTGATATCTTTTTGCACTTTATTAGTAAGCAGCAGTAAACAGATTTGCAAATTAACGACAATAGTATAAATTTCCAAACATATGCACATTATTTCCTCTTCTTTGTGTTCTTAATTTGATTTCTAGCTTAACTTTCGATTTGTGTTTGTTTGTTTGTTTGGTTGTTATTTTGTGGGAATAGTTGCACGACAACGTCCCCTAAAATTTCAACTGACACAGATAGACAGAGAGAGATATAGAGAGGGAGAGAGAGGGAGAGAGGGAGAGGGAGAGAGAGAGAGAGAGAGTAGGAGGGAGCGAGAGAGAGAATGAGAGAGAGAGAGAGAGAGGGAGGGAGCGAGCGAGAGAGAGAATGAGAGAAAGGGATCGAGAGAGAGAGAGGGCGTGAGGGAGAGAGGGAGGTCGTGAGGGAGGGAGCGAGCGAGAGAGAGGGGGAGGGAAAGGGATCGAGAGAGAGAGAGGGCGTGAGGGAGAGAGGGAGGTCGTGAGGGAGGGAGCGAGCGAGAGAGAGGGGGAGGGAAAGGGATCGAGAGAGAGAGAGGGCGTGAGGGAGAGAGGGAGGTCGTGAGGGAGGGAGCGAGCGAGAGAGAGAGAGGCTAAATATCTATTAAAAACAACTCGTCACCGTCTTAAGAAGTTTCATCTTCATGGTCGTGATTCGTAACGAATGAAAGGCTACAAAAATTAAATCAGAAAATTGACTCTTCCCAGTACCGCTCGCTATAATATCCCAACTGTGAAAATTTTATGTATTTTTCAAAGCTTCGCTTTGTGATATCCAATAGTCCATTACTTTGCCTAACGGAATTCATATATTATTTAAAAGTGGGAGAAACTACTACTAGTCAAGCGGTAGACAGTACTTTAAATAAAAGAATGTACATTGTGCTCTGAATAAAACTCCAAAAATTACAAAAAAAAAAAAACTTCGAAAATTATGTGTACTTCGAATAATTTCGTCGAAAATCAATCGAGCAAAATTAATTTGCCAACCTTGAGATTGAACTCAAAAGACAGCAGCAAGGTTGGAATATGTTTTGATATTAAAATTACGAACTAATTCTTTCAACTCTAGCTTTGCTTTGGTAAAGGTAAAATAAACTTGTGCATATGTATGCGACATGTTCAAAAGAACTTCGAATAGACTCGCTCATGTAATATTATGTACCGACCGATTGGTAATCATTTTTTGAGTCTGTCTTTTCTTTCAATATTTGTCCGTTAGTCCATTTTGTATTCAAAATTTTGGGTTTTCAAGATATTTTGATTAAATTTAGTACACCGACATATTTTGGATCGAGTGAAACCCATCACCCTTTTGGACCATTCTTACTACAGTGTCTCATTTAAAATAAGTCTCAAGAAATTCTCGAAGAATAGTATTTTGTTGTCATATTAAGAAAATAGAAAAAATTTAAGAATAGAATGGAAATCCTTTTTAGGATTCCCCTGCCTTATCTTTATACTAAATAAGTAATATCAAAATTTAGTCATCTTATGACTACTTTAATGTACTCAATTTCTAGGCGCTTCCCTTTATAAAATGAAATTTATATCTTTACAAACAATTTTTCTATTTTGTGAGGAAGGAAGGTGAGAAGCAATGTATTAAAGCGAAATATGGTGTAGGATCTCAATTGGAACTCGATTAAGGTCGGCTTGTTCTATCTCGGTAATATGGGAAATAATATAAAATATTATTGCCTTTAAAAAATAGTTATACCCAATGCTGGCTTATACACCTTACATCGTAATATGCTTACACTGTTTCCCTTTTTTTCCCTGGCATTTTCATATTCTAGGGGAATTTATGAAAAGTATTTGTCGAGTAAAAATTAAATAAGTAAGAGAGTACCCTACATTTTTAATTATTAGTTTGGGGAAAAAGAAATCCATTATTTTTCAATTCGAAATGTTAAATAAAGTCCTGAAGTTCATATAAGATTGGATGGATTTCTTTTTCCCCAAACTAATATATTCAATCATATAATGTATCTTTGGATCGTAAACTCACTTCTACTAGTAGATAGCAGAGATAATCCGTCCGTTGTATAAACACAGAGCTACAATAATTAAGAAATAAAAATATATTTTAAAACAAGTTCGTGAATTTCAATTTTTTTTTGTGTGACTCTCCCCGATTTATCGTTTGCATTAGTGAAACAATTGAGTTCCTGCCGTTTTCTAACAAAAATTAGGAATTTATTTTGAAAGAACAACAACAGTACATCCTTCCTTCCCATTGATAGTATCACTAGCCAGTACATTTTTTCCCATCTTTCGGACCATGTTCGAATACTACACTTTTCTAAAGAATTTCATGTTTTAAGAAGGCGGCTATACCTACAAATCGAACCAATTTTTGATCTCTTCATATGATGTAAAGTGTTCTTGATGTTCAGGTAGAGCCATCTTGACCAGAATAAGTGATAATCGGAAGAGTCAAGCAAAATCCGGTGAATATAATGGGTTGGTTGGGAAGTAGGGCATTTCCCATTTAAATGTTTTCATATAGGTTTTGATCGACCCGGCATTGCCACATGCAGGATGATGAATATTATCCTGATGTAGAAGAATAATTTTCTTGTATTTGTTACGAGGTAGTAATAATGGATACTTTTTCCCTTGAATGAATGGTCGGCTCAATCACATTAATTTTTGCTCTCCTCCCAGTAATGGTGTCGCGCTCGGCTTTGAGCAACTCTTAATTCACAATATTACTTCTATTAGAGAGTAGAATGCATGGTTATGAATTTAAAAGATTTCAGGATAAAAATATAATTTTTATGAAAACACATTAGATGTGCACCCAACAAATCTAACCTTTAGGTAAGAATAGTGTGTATTCAAAATTCGTTCATAGCCAGCCAAGTATTTTTTTGTGATTTTTAATACGTACGTACATACATACGTCGTATACCTCTTTACCTTATTTACGTTATAATTATTGAGTAACACAAGACTTGAACGAAACAATTTGCGAGTGAGTAATGCACGTTTACTTATATATATATATATACACACACGCAAACACTTATACAAACGGACACACATATGCATACTGAAAAACACACACACACACACACACACACACACTCACATATAATACATACACAAACACATAAACACCTTCATCAAGACTTTTTTTTCTTCTGGCTTCTCTCTTTCTCTCTCTCTCTCTCCTTCTCTGCTTTTCGGAGTTGTTTTTAGCTAGCTCAGCGCTCTCTAATATATTGTAACCACTTAAGTGGTGTGGTAGACGTATCGTAAAATATGCCGCATACATAAATTAATTAAACTAAGAATTTTGTTTTTGCGCTGTTTACTATTTTTAAATTGCTGAATCACTTCTTGAATACGAAATTAATTTCGTAATTAAATTTGTTTTTTTTTTTTTTTTATTTATTTTAAATGAAAAAAAAAACGGAACGAAATATTTGTTTATGACTGCCTGCGTGATTCTTATACAAACATAATAAATAAACTAAATATAGTTGCTTAGCCTACCCCGCTTGCCTTGTTAGATATATAAAATATCAAATTTTTTTGGGTAATAAAAAATGTACTACTTCCCTTTACGTCTATACATTACTTAGTCTCAGCATCTTCCTGCACAATGAATGAACCACAAGAATTTTGTTTTTTCTTTTCTTTATCAACAATATTTCTTTCAAGGCGCACATGTTCGCTACGAAGCCTTTTTTTTTTTTGGACACTATCTCACAAAGTATGTTCATGTTCTGGTTCATCATGTCCGTCTGTCCCTCTGCGTAACACATTCCCCTGGCCGCAAAAGTTAAAGATATCGGCTTCAGATTTGATAGAAACATTGGAAATTCTTGCACGCAGATTGGTATTGGAAACGGGCAAAATCGGTCAAAAAATACATCCACAGTATAACGTAGACAGAGTACAACTCTGTTTTTGAAAGCAAGAAAAAATTGTTTTTTTTTTTGCTCATTACTCATAGACCACCACAGCAGGTAGATCTATAAAAATTTCTGCAAATATAGCGTTAGCTATCCCCTGTGCAAAATGGTCTCTGGAAAAATTGGACCACGCCCACTCGATATAATAGGCTATTAAAAATGTGTGCTTCTTAAACTACACAAAGGATATATATTCTTGATCAGCACTAGATTTGGAATCCATCTAGACGTACTCGTCCGTCCGTCCGTCCGTCCATCCGTCCGTCCGTCCATCCGTCCGTCCGTCCATCCGTCCATCCGTCCATCTGCATGTCTGCTTATCTGCGTAATGTCTGTGGTAAACTTTCTCACTTGGCCGCAAAAATTTTTTCTCACCAAAAATCTAAGATGAAAACAGAAAACAAATGGTTGTCTTATTTAAAGTTACATTCTGATCAAGCGTGTCCTTCAATATGTCAAAATTCCTGAAAAAAACAATTTGCATTTTTTAAAGGTCAAATGAGATTTCGTATCGCCCAGGCGGCAACCCTAACTAGTCGGAAAGACGCCAGACTGAACAAATGTCAGATTTACGGTCGTTTGCAGTAAGTAAGTTAAGTTCCGTCGAAAGTTAGGCGATTATCGTCGAATAAATCATTCTGTACAGCGCCGTACTCGTCCAAATCGTTCGTCGTTATGTGTTATATATATGGGTTATATACGGCAGGGCTTGAAAAATTAATATAAATTTTGAACCTTTGACCCTTAAGTGTTAGTGTTCGTCTGCTTTTGGAATAAACAGAACCTTTTCCCCTTGTTCTTCAATATGACGGTTGATTAGTCAATTACAACTAGTAAAACTGAACGAATCTTCTTCTTATTCTTGCTACTAATACCTTTTATAATTTTGTCATCATTTTAGATTTCTGCCGGATGGTGGATGTGAATAATAGCACAAGTAATAACTCTTCAGTTTTGGGACTTTCGGGAGGTCATGCAAGTACTGCGGGTGCTGGACCCATTTCATCCAGCGGTTTATCGATGAGCGGCAATAATGTAAACGGTCCTCCAGGTGGACCGGCAACAATGACAGCTGATTTAATGGTTACCGGCAACGGACAAACTAGCGGTGATCGCCTTGATGCGTCTAGCGATAGTGCAGTAAGTTCAATGGGCTCCGAGCGTGTATCCTCATTATCCGATGGAGAGTGGGGCGAAGGCAGTGATTCCGCTCAAGATTATCATCCAGGAAAGTATGGCGGGCCATATGATTACAGCTATAACAGTTCAACGACCAACAGTCGTCTGCATGATGGCACCCGTCAGCCTCCTGTAGCTCAAAAGAAGCATCATATGTTTGGAAAGCGTTTTTTGAATGAACAACCACCTGGCTCAAATGTAGTAGCAGCAGTTACCGCTGCTTCTTCGGCAACTAACGCGAACTCTGGTGTTGTACTTCATGGTCCTGCTCAATCCATTAAATATGAGTATGAACCGTATCCACCTGTAGTAGCTGGTCTACATCAAAACATGGGCAACAATGGTATTGAAAGCGGGGCAATCGCCCCTATATTAAGCAACAACAAGGAACTTCATCATTCTTATACCGGTGGTGCTTATTCAATTGATTTTTCTTTACGGCCTCCCCGTACCCCACAAGAAATTTTACAACATAACCATACTTATACTTTACCGCAAGGTACCGGCTCAATACCTCGACCTCAATTGCGCGATAAGAAATCTATATCATCATCATCGACATCCCTTAAATCTGTTAAATCGGCCAATAGCAGCGGCAGCGGTAGCGAAGAAGATGTCTATATGACACGCGACGAGAAACGGGCACGGGCGACAAACATTCCCATACCTGTACCGGATATTATCAACCTGCCAATGGACGAATTCAATGAACGTCTCTCTAAATACGATTTAAATGAAAATCAATTATCACTAATACGTGATATAAGAAGACGCGGTAAAAATAAAGTAGCCGCTCAAAATTGTCGTAAGCGAAAATTGGATCAAATCTTATCATTGGAAGATGAAGTGAAGCAAGTACGTCGTCGAAAAGAGGACCTCCAACAGCAACGAGAGCGTTTATTAACAGAACATAGAAGAGTGTCTAACAAGTTCAGTTCATTACATCGACATATTTTCCAAGTAAGAAAAATCTCAATTCATTTATAAGATTAAGTATTAATTTAGAAATTTAACAAACATTTAAATATTACTCATAATATCCATTAATTTGGATGCTATAATAGAAATTATTCGTATTTATTAATTAATTGTTTTCGATTAAATTACAGTCAATTTAAATTGTCTATATATACAACAATAATATAACAACAACAACATTTAATAATTCTTATATAAAACAGCTTCGATTTCGCAGCTAATATAAACAAACGACTGACTGACTAAATCGCAATATTCACAAATTATACCGCCGAATTGTTGGATATAACTTTTTCGGATTGTTTAACATTCTATCGCTAATAAGGAAATTGCAAAATATTTCAGAACAGGCTACGTTAGGGAACTAAGTAGTAGGATTTATGTTTTGTCAGGAGAAAGACTAGTATTATTATCTCACGTTGCTACGTTCCCTTATGTTATGTTGCTTAAGAAACGTTGGTTTGGAAGGAATTCGACTATCAAGAAACCCGTAGAAGAAGAGTGTTATTCTAGTAGCGCAAAAGGACGCTAGAGAAGAGACGAGAACCTCGGACTCTAGTTTACTAAAGAAAAGAGAAGTACGCTAAGTCTAAACAAGGGTTACGAATTGCTTGCTAGGAAAGTGTTAGACATGTTAAAAAGAAACTAGACGCGCTATCTAAAATATTACATATAACAGGTGGGTTAAAAAGTTCATAGGCTGACACATAGATGGCGCTACTAGGATTAAATCCATATGATTTATAGTTAGCCCTAATATTGTAATACCCATAACCTTCCCAGCCGCCTTTTGCATCTTTCCACGCTTCCATCGCGTGAAGTCCACTCGACTGACTGTCGATTGAACACTGGGGTGAAATGATGATGGAGCCATGTTCCATCCATTGTCACGTATCGACACAAAAATTCGAGTTTATTATGATTGAACAGCTTCAAACACTAACTAGAATCATGAATTCGTTGTTGTTTTTGTTCGATTGTGAGCTCCCTGCGGCAACCACTTTGAACAGAGCTTTTTTGCATATCCAAATATTCATTCACGATATGTCCGTCCAACACGTTTCTTTGATATCTTTGGTGGGGTCTCAGATATCTCAATCAACATCACTTTACCGTTATTCGTAATTATTTTGTGGACCTTTTTTTTGATGTTTTCTTCGGTAACTTCTTTGGGGCGTCCACACTGCATTCGTCGTCTTCGGTGCTCACTTCGTTTCGCAGAGGCTGCTATACAGATTGACTAATAATTACTAAACTCAAAATATATCGAAAATGGATGGAAGATGGTCTTTAGCAGTTGCTATTACTTGATCGCAACTGCCTACTGCCTACTACTGCTATTAGCTTTGATTGATCAAAATAGAGTCTATCAGAATTCTAAAGTTGTCCTACTGTGTGTGACTAAGCTTTTTTTTGCTCAAGTAATTTTATTTAACTTTAATATTAATATTTTGTTTTTCAGTATTTGCGTGATCCTGATGGCAACCCTTGTTCAACGTCCGAGTACAGTTTACAACAAGCAGCAGATGGATCAATCTATTTACTGCCACGGGATGCTGCGGGCAACAATAATAAAAATGAAGCTATGACTAACATGAACGGTAATAATGGTGGCATATTATCCTCAACGGTGAGTGGTAATAACAATAACAACAACAACACTATATTAGCGTCACATCAAATACAAACAACATCAATGTCGACTACAAATACGCATCATCAACAACAGCATACAACGCAAGTAACAATGGCTCATAACCATTTACAGCAGCAGCAGCAGCAACAACAACACCAGCAACAGCAACAGCAACAGCAGCAACAGCAACAACAACAGCAGCATCATATTCATCCCCATCATCAAACGCAACAAAATCAAGTGACTGCAACGGCAACAGTAGCACAAACACAACAACAATCAACTCACACTACCAGCGGCATTAACAACGGAGCTGGTGGTGGTGGTGGTGGTGGTAGTGGTAATGGGGGTAATAGTAGTAGTGGTCATTATCAGCAACAGCAAAAAGATTGAAATTTATGGTGGAAGCATTGTGCAATGCATTTGTTTCGTTTGCATTCTTCGCACTCTGCGCTCAAACCTGTGACCGATATATGGGGACAGCAAAGACCGCAACATCATCATTATACTGAACATTATTACTATACGATAGAAAATTATCAAAATTGTCATTATCAACAACAACAACATCATCATCGTCATCATCATCATTACACTCAACATTGTCAACAACATTATGAACATCAATGTTATGGTGGTTAGAGAGCTTTTTTTTTTTCAAGTTCTACAGACGATTATAATTGCAAGCCTTTAAAGTTCAAAAATTTTGTTTAAACTGATACGATAAATATGGGGATAACAACCACTACGATAAATATAAATTAATTTTCTCTCTAAACAGTAATTTTATATTTCTGGCTTAAGTGCCCTGCCCGCTCGCTCGCTCGCTCGCTCGCTTGCTCGCTGTGGGTTTTAAGATCCATTATCATCAATCGATAGTTTTTTGCTTTCATTTAACGTAAATTAAGCATACACACACACACACACACACACACACGCACCTCACCTCCTTTCCTTGTATTTTAGATAAGGTGACACAGATGATAAAAAAAGTGAAAAAATTTTTTTTTTATTTACTATGAATCATAGCAAAGGAGGAAGGGGGGGAGGCAGTAGGCTTGAAAATCAGCTCTCTACCATTTTAATTATAAATTATTAATAATAATAACAATAAGAAGAATACCAAGGGGCATTAATTATCATTCAGGTTAATTAAAATAAGACTTATTGTCCGCGTAACAACAGCAACAAAATTATGTTTAATAAGAAAATTAAGAAAAGTAAAAGTGTACTCATCACCACCCACCTTAAAGACAAAAGATACAAGAGACTTCATCATTAATTCTCAATCATCATTAACTCTCAGCTAACAATGTTATCTAACGACAAATCGGTTCTTTTAGATAAACTCAACTAGAAAATATCAGAAATTAGGGTTTTGAGGAAAAAGGAAAAAAAATATTCCCTCAAAATTCACAAGATTATTGGTGTACATTTTGAAAGGTACGACAAAAATAAGGGAAATCCGGTTTCGATCGATATTTTAATGTCTTCTTCATTTCTTTTCCAAGTACGCCAGCTCAATTGGCCTAATTTTCAGTTAATTTTTTCACTTTCCATGATTGCTTTCCTTTAGATTCGAAAATAATTTAACAATATAAAGTTATCCAGCATGAATCCACTGTGAATTTTAAAACAAATTGCAGGAAGGAATTCTGCTCCTAAACTACGCAAGAGGGGGAGGGAGTTTATTAGGTTCTTGGGCTTTTTCGTTTTGGATTTCGTTTCCTCTAGACTTCTAGATCTAGAGCGGTCACTCGGTGAGGAAAGTTTGCGTCGACTCCTAGATGTTGGGCGGTCCCGCGTTGGTGATTGTTTGCGGTGACCGCCCCATCGCTAGTTGCGCCAGTCGCATTCGCTTGCACTAACCTGATCTTCATCGCCATTGTCGTCTTCGACCCGGTCTTCATCCCACTCCGCACATTAGCCAGATGGTGTAGCTGAACGCTTAACTCGACCATCGCTTTTCTGTCGGTTAGACTCATACGTTCAACAGCACCGATTGCGGAATCTATCACATCCTGGCTAACGCAATAATCTGTCAGCTGTATACTCCAACTTTGTACCT
>KK351197.1:0-42554 GCA_000671755.1 Glossina brevipalpis
TGCAAAAAAAAAACAAAAAATATTTTTCGCTTACGTCTCTAAAAATATATTCTAAACAATAACTGTAAATGCTTTTAACTGAAATTCAGAGTGTGTGTGTGTATATGCATAAGCAAGGCCCTATTTATCTATTTATTATATGTGAAATAAAACTAATATAAAACAGGAACCGGATATTATCCATAAGAAGAACCATATGTATGAAATGTCCGCTTTAGCATTGTGACATCATCTTTTTCAATAACGTATGTTTGTATGTCTTATAGCTCGATTAAAACAGCATTTAAAGGGAGGCTACGGAACACATGCCGCTACTATAATAGTAACAGTAGCAGTAGCAGTAACAGTATTTGCGATCTTCTCTACATAATGCACAATCTATATGTATGTATGTATATATATATATATTTATTTATTTATTTATTGTACTCTTCTTTTGTAGCCAATAAAATGTGGCAATTTTCTTGGCCATGTATTACATTCGTGCTACTACTAACAATCGGAAAAGTACGTAATTGTTCCATTTTTAAAATCGTTCATTCTTTTATATAATATTTATAGTATTATAAAGGAAAACGTATTCGTTTATAAAATATCTTTTTTTTCTCTTTATATTACAGCTTTTGTTTGTGTGTTAACAGTCTTAACAATCTTAAGGATGTGAATGAGTTATGATGGTTATCTATATGCTATACTATTATATTCAACTACCATATCCAACCAATGTTTATAAACTTGTATATATATACACACACACACACACACACACAAACACACACACATCTCACATACACGCAGCATGCAGTGGTGTGACAAAGATGATTGAGATATATTTTATATATATTTTGTGTTCGTGCACACAACACGAGTTTTGTCACTATTTAATTCGAGTATGTATGAGTGTGTGTATGTTTTGTGTGTGTGTGTGTGTGTCTGTTTTGTAGAAATAATCATTTTTGATTTATACTACGGATGCATTTGGCAGTTGCTGCTTCATTTATTGTCTTAATGTGTGCGTTTGAGTTGATATATACTTTTTTCACAATAATAAGTGTTTAGAAGGAACACCGTAAGATTTGTTTGGTTTTAATTTAAAGATGCGTTTTATTAGCAAATTTTAAAAGAAGTAATCATGTGACCAACATGGAATAATCGGAAACAGATGGCGTTGCTAATAAATTTTAGGGAATTAACCAAAAAGTCCAAAGAATTATTTCGTTTTTTTTCTTTTAGTTTTATTCTTTTACGTTTGCTTTCCTTCAACTTAGTTGAGTGGTTTTTAATGTTCTATACTTTACAGGCGAATTTGGATGATTGAACGGCTGATAGATTGAATCTTCATTTACTTCTTATGTATTTTTTTTTTTTAAGTAAGGCAATATAAAATTGAATTTTTTTTTTTTAATATATATTTTTATACATAACAAAATCTAAAAAAGAAATATATGAAAAAAAAAAACAAAATTACCATTAAGTTGTAGGGATCACAAGCAATCATAATCATACCAACATATCGAAATTATTTAGTCAAATGTAAAAGTGATTGAAGTCTTTCTTTTTGCTGTTGAACTCTAGATCTAAGGACCGTGAAAGTCTTCTTATAAGAGAGCACTGCTTAACTGATCAATAATACGCTAAAAGACAAGACCTAATTTACAACGATTTCTGCACAAGCTGTTAAGACAAGGATTCCACATTTTTCGTTTATTTTTGTTTTCGTCTTTTCTTCGTCTCTTTAATCCTTTTCTCCTTTAAATCGAAAAACATTCAGCATTCAGCATTAATTATGCTATTTGTATATCATACAACAAAAATGATTTTTTTGCATTCTAAATAAACAGGAAAATTTTATTCCCATGAATAAAAGTATATTGTATAACAATCATTTCAAACGCCGACAAAGTGGACCCCATGATTCAGAATTATAGAGGACCACATGGAAACCTGTGCGTCCAATAAAAACACACACCCTTTCTTTTGAAGGGCATGTTCTGTTAATGCTTTTATCAGTTCACTATGATTTTACTTTACTTTTAAATCTTTTCCTATAAGAATTAATTAATTTATTTTTTATACTTTTCACTTTAAAAGAACATTTACTTTAAGACACTGCGCTCGGAAGATTACTTTAAATTTTAATTCCGTATGAAAGATAAAAACTTAAAAATATAGTCAATTATGCAGTTATTGTACATCTTTCTTATCGAAGTTCGAAGAACTTTTCAATCACTTTAATAGCAAATTAGAAGTAATTAAGTCAGTTTGCCTAAGTGTTTATAGCATTTTAAATAGTTTGTTTTTGGTATAAAGAGACTATGAGCATATGAAGCAGCAATTTTTTGTTAACGAACTTCTTTTTAAATGTCATTCATTAAGTGAATTATAATGAATTTTCTCTATAACGTAAAAATCTGATATGAATGGAAATGTATAATAAAAGGACCGGTTGCCCTTATTTCGAATTTTTTATTATCAAGTATTAACAAGTGTTTGCAATCATTGAGTTTATTGTCTCCACTCTATCGATCGTTTTCATCGCATAATTGTATATAAATTCCTTCTGCTATAAATAATTTCATATAAACTCTAAAGAGTGTGATATAAGTGAGCGTTTTCTATGAGACCAGTCAGACACATTGTCATTGATTTTAGTTACCATCATAGACACTGAAATTATGGTCAGTGAATTTTTTTGTCTATCTTTCGCTTCGGTTTTAGTCTGATTTTTTGTTTTTGTTTTGTGTTCTCAACACAATGGTGCCTGCCATAAAGTGACACGTGATTTATGAGTTTGGGAATCACATACAAAAAACGCAGACTTCTCTAGTTTTGATTGTTCAATTTTGTAATTGTGGCTTTTTAAAAGAAAACACACAATACGACGCTATCAGAAATACTCTCTGATTCATTTTATGCGTTTTATGGTATAACTTATTTTGTAAACAGTAGCTACACAAAGCAAAAACTAGAAAACGATTTCATTCTTAACTTAAACAAAACCTTTCAATCCTCGGTACTTGTATTTAGTTTTCTGCTTCGAACAGATTCGAGCAGGTCTTCAAAGGGTAAAATTTAGATTTAATACAGGGCTGACTACGCTAGCCTTTAGAAATGCGGACTTTGTAAATCCGTAATATATACTACATTCCATATACTGTGTATAATATACTACACATAATATACTATATACCATATACTATATATCATATACTATATACCATATAATATATACCATATGCAATATACCATATGCAATATACCATATAGTGCATACCATATACTTTATACTATATACTATATACCATATACTTTATAGTATTTACCATATACTGTATACCACATACTCTATAATATATACTTGATACTATATATCATATACTATATACTTTATACTATATACTATATACTCTATAGTATTTACTATATATCATATACTATATACCATATACTTTACACTATATACTATATACCATATACTGTATACCATATACTATATATCATATACTATATACTATATGCCGTATACCATATACCATATAATAAATACTAAATGCTATATACCATATACATGTAAGCCATTACCGTTATTAAAGTACGAATCAATATGTTCCTTAATGATGTTTTCTGTTATTGCGGGAAGACAGTGTATCAAGCTAATCGGTCGGTGATTATTACAGGTGAAGGACGAATCCTGCTTAAGAATGACCTGCGCATCATTTTGAAGGGTAATACGAATGTATGCAATTATACAACCTAGAAAAAATATCGTTAATCTCCGAAATCATCTCTACGATTGCTTTGAAATTCTGACACGACATTGCTTTCGAATAGAGCCAGTCAAGGCAAATCTCTGGAATTGAGCGTTGTGGATCTATACACGGATTGCTTCTCGCAAAGGCAATTATATAAGGCCGTGATGTTATATTTAAATGTAATCAGCAAAGTCACAAACCAAAACTATTAACAGAGCCCTGTTAAGCGATTAACAAAATCCTGTTGACCAAGTTCCTCGAAGGATTTATAATAAATATAGTTAAAATAGAACTATTTTGGAACTTCTTTGAACGGATACGATAAGCAAAACATCAATGTTTATTAATTGACATAAGAAGGTTTTTCTACTATATCAAATATGACATTCAAAAAGCTGAAATTTAATTGTCTACTGTGGCCAAACTAAATGCTGCGAAAAAATAACATTACTCTTGTTTGATTCCTTGGTGAATACCCTTTCCAACGATGTATAGCTTATACCAAGTTGCTTTCGGAAGAATTTTTCATTGGACTTCACAAATTGTTTTATATACGACAAAAACAGGATTCTGTTAATTGCTTAACAGGGCTCTGGCAAAATATTTTGGTTCGTGACTTTGCTCATTATAACTAAATATAACTTTACAGCTTTCAATTGTACGTTGTATGTCGTAGAGTCGCTAAATCAGGCAATCTCTATATCTATCTATACAGACAATGGAACAACAAAAACTAATGTATACCCATAAGCACTGTTAAATTAAACTTATGAGAAACGTGGACTTGCTCTTTTCTCTCTTTTCCATCCAACAGGATTAAGCCAGAGCCAAGTGTGGACGCGTACAGCTAATATATAACATAATTATAAAAATAAGACGAAAAGAAATAATTTGAAATATATATATATTATATATTCATATAAATGAATAAATAAATAAATATTTTCTTGTTCTTTATGTTCATATAACGATCCTATATAAGAATGGTATCATCCAGCTTTTTACCTTAATATGCACAAAAATTAATTAAATAATAAGTCATATGCGAGGTAGAAAGGTGGATAACCATTACATCTCTACTTAAATTATCACAGTCGTTTTGTTTGTCATATTATTACATACATATATATTATTATACTATATACTTATACACAGAGAACTTTCATATCTTACCGGTTAGGAACAAACTATCATTTCGATTCTTATTTATATAGATTAAGGAATTAATTACCTGCATTTTATGGTTGTTTTGAGGGTTTTTATTTTTCGAATGTTTGTATTAAAGAGTAAAAAAGCAGTCGATTACTCTCATATGTCAACGTTTAGTTCATTATTTATTGCTTATTACTTTTCTCTTTTATTGAAATTCCTTGTCTATCCCACGCTTGTCATTCGCTTAGGAGGGGGGATTGACTTTTCTCAACATCTTATTTTTTCAATCTACACAAATGATTTCGTAATTGTTCTAACTTCCTTTTTAAAAACTTTTTTCTTTTAAATATTTATTCTCTCCGTATTGTTTTGATTTCTTAGTATTTTACTATTTTCATAATTGTTTTGTGGTTGCATTAAAAAAGATGTTTTCCTTTCTTGAAAACGTATCTGTATTCAGAACAGCTATTACATATTGTATATAGAGCATTAGATATAAATAAATTAAAATTATAGTTATTTCAAAAGGTGTTATATATTTGAAAAAGTAATTCTGGTGATTTTTGTTTATATTGGTGCTTGAATTCTTTTCTCTATGAAAATAAATGTCTGCAATTACAATTGAATCGTTAATAGAGAGCAAACTGGTTTTAGGAAAAGAACACAAAGTCAACCATAGAAAAAAGGCCCAGACATGTGAAAGCATTTAAAAACCTTTTGAAGAAAAGAAGCATTTAGCAACTATTTCTTTCAATTGAGAGTAGTGGACAACAGAATATATTTCTATAAATTTTAAGTCATCGTATCACAAGCTTGTTTATAACAGAAGTTGATAATATAAGTCATCATCCTAAAATCATAAAAATGTACCATATCGTAATACGTCGGATATCGTAATATTTCGGATATCGTAATGCGTCGCATATCGTAATACGTCGGATATCATACGCTATAAAAAAATATATTTAAAAGAGAAAGCATTTTGATTGAATGTTACTTACTATACACTGCTTATCTACATTTTTACATATAATGCTTACTTCTGAATTTTTTTGGTACCATTGTTTTTATTGTCTTCAACGATTCCATCGATGATACAATTATTGGAAGCTTTTTCAAGTATCTAAAGAAATGTAAAAAGCTACGTCCGAAATTTGTTTCCTTAAGCAAATCTATCTTTTGTAAATAAATTTGAAAAATTGGCCTCTACGTCTTTGCGTAATCAGGTTGCCTGTAGTATTACCACGGCTAGAATTTATTGAATATATGCGCACGTAGTCCATCTAGTGTGAGAATTTCCATTACCTTTTCGAATCACAGTAATCAAATCATATATTGTTGCAATATGATGACAAGTCAGATTGAGTTACAAGAAATCTAAATATCTCTTAATTCAATTGAGCTTTGAAAGTCTACATAAAAAATCTTTTTTTCATAAAAACAAAGTACAAATTTTTCTTCTTGTTTATATATATAAATCTTATTAAAAATTCTTTCAAATACGCCCAAATTAAACAAACATTTTGTGAATATAAAAGGGAGGAGGATATTACTTAAAAGTATATGCAGATATATTCTTGGTTCGTTCCTTCATCTGCCTGCCTATTTGATAAGGAAAGTAAGAAGATGGCCTAAACTTAAAGCCTCAAATCAGGTTTGAAAATGATCGGGAGATCTATTGAAATCACGATCGCGTTAGTTAAAGAAATTGTGGCTTGCAATTCTCAGCAGATATTGATTTAATACTGCGTTTCTACTGAGACTGTGTGATTTCAGTGATTTCAGGCTTTTTTATAATTTCAATTGCAATCAAGTAAGAATCAAATGATTTAAGTGATTTCAGGCTTTTTTATAATTTCAATTGCAATTAAGTAAGAATCAAATCGTTTCAGTGATTTCAAATATTTTCATAATTTGAATTGCAATCAGATAAGAAATTGTAGTTTCGTCACACAAAAAATATTAAATGAAATAAAAAAAAAAAATAATACATTATGATTATTAAAAAAAAATTGTTTAGAGCAACGGAAAACAACGTAAAATTATACTGTAAAAATGTTTTTAAACATTTACTCAACACGCGTCTCAGATATGGCTCAAGCGCGTTACGTTTTGAAACGAACTCGTACTTGTACGCGTTATGTGAACTTGGGAAACACGCAAGCTACCAACTTATTCTTGTTTTTTTTTTAAGTGTTTTTGGAAAAACTGTTTCAATTCTTGACAATGTCTCGAACACTTAAAAGCAGTGATTATTCAGATATTTTAAGGATCGTTACGATAAAATTAAATTTTCCAAAAGGAAAACCTTTGAATTAACTTTTCAGTGATACTCTTGATAACACTCTTTGTCCGTAAGTGGCCTACAATTTTTGTGGGCTGTCGTAATATGCTTCTAGTTACGTCACTATAAACAATTGAAATTGAAATCTAGCCCGATTTGGGCGAGTAGACACTTGCCTTCAACGTGAAATATCTTATATTTAAAATTAAGAATCTTAACCTTTCGTTTATCAGTTATTAGCTCCAAGCTACTTAAACGTAAAAGACCTTCAGCCTGCCGCATTTTAATTTGTATATTGCTGCACTAATGTTTGATATGTTGTAAGCAATCAGGCTCAGTAGTATTTTATTATGCAGCAGTTAGTTTCGTTATGAAAGTTTTCATTTTCCTTTTTTTTTTACTCAATTTCCATCTCCAAAGGAATTTCTGTAGCCATAAAAGAATCAATGTACGGTTATAAACGACGAGAGAAATCATTAGATAAATATTTAAAGGTTAAGCCGACTTAAAGTTTCCTGGCAATTTTCTATTTATCCATATTGTTTCACTTGCAAGCCTTGCAAGCCTTGCAAAGAGAATCTCTGCACATTACAAATGAAATGATAGTTTTTGCATGCTTCTAAGCAATACTAATGGACACAAGCAAAGGAAAATATTACGCGGTTGCCATTCTCTAGAAGTTGGAAGGATTTTTTTTATATTTTTTTTTTTGCTTTTGCCTTTGTTTAGTTTTACGATAGTGGCTGGTGGCAGTCTTTGTATTGTAACTGAAAAAAAAGGAAAAACGCAATTATGTAAATAAGTTGCGTACATTTGTGTTTTGTGTTACTACGTAAGCCCTCAAGGTTACCTATAGAAAGCAGCATTACCTGTTTATTATTATTCCTTTTCAAAGTTAAACCGTTGTGCGGCTGCAATTTGTTACATTAGTGTGGGCACATAATGTTTGCTGTTGAGGCATTTTCTATAGTATTTTGTTTTTCTTAAAGAGAGAGAGGCAAAAAAAAAAAAAGAAACAATCCATTCGTTTTAATTTGAATGTAATTTGAATGTAACGTTAAATGAATATTTCTTGAAGTCCTCTTCAATTTTATGACACCACAATAGTCACGTTCCTTGTATACATTGAAAAGTGTCGGAATTAAAAATTCTTGTAAAGAGTTATTGGGTACTTTTTAAGGTTTTCTTTTTTTTTGTTTTAATTTTCGTAGAAGTTGTAGGTGTTTTTTTTTTTTTTTGAATTCCTGGCACTTTTTTAGCGTGATTGTGCTAAAATAAACATGATTGCATGCGATGTGAGTGGGAATGAACAGGATTTCATGTTTAATATTTACAATAAGGAATTGTTTGTTGTTTTTGAATTGGCGTTGCTCTTGTTGTTGTTACTGTTGGTGCAGTTGTTGTATTAACATGTCGTTTATTTACAATTATGTACATGGGCAGAAGGTCTTCAGTGTATTTTTGAAAATTTCCTCATTTCCTCATTTCGTTTTTCCTTTTTTTTTGGGTTTCATTTTTATTTTTTATTTTTTTTATTTAAGAGTTTGTTAAATAAAACGCCGTGCGCGCATTGCTGTATTTTATATGTCTACTCTTTCTCTCTCTCTTTGATTTTGTTTCTTATTGGGTTGTTAACAAATATTTAGTTAACATTTCACTGTTCGTTAGTTAATTCCTCCCGTGTGCATTTGTAATCGGGGAACAACATGTTTACCGAAGCACTGTGTTCGCTGTTAACCCTTTCTTCGCCTTTTATAATTTTCGTTGATTGTTTAACATTTCTGCACCCACCACTTATGTATGATGGATAACAATTTATTATTCCGTTTGTAAAATTCACAGAAATATTTATCAAAGTTTCTATAAAATACGATATTATTCGTATAACTAAAAATCACAGAAAGAATCAATAATTCCTGTGATTTAAACTCTGATATCGCCTTTAACAAAAAGTTGATATTATTTGTTTTGAATTTAATATCACTCCTGATTATTTGTTTATGAGTTATATTAATTCAAGTGACGTGCTAACTTTCTTATTTGGAAAAATTCGAATTTCATCTGTTAGTTAAATATCACTTTTTGATAAGTTAAAAAATAACGTTAAAAATCAGCATTGCCTTGAAAAATTCTTGTAGCAATTCTTCTCCATTGGAAATGATATTTTGTCGGTGTTAATGGTTTATTCGATTTTAAATCAAGTCGTAAAGACACTGATGATATTGAATGCTGTGGATGCGTAAGAGTGGTAATTAAAGTAGAAAATATAAAAAATACTTTAAAACTTATTCTCGGTAATTGAAATATGTAATTGGAAAATATCCTAAAAATATCATATATCAAAACACAATGTATTCATTATTCTACATTAAAATGCTGGCTTAGAAGAATTCTTTTCTAAATGGATACCACGTTTACTCTTATAATGGAATAAATGCCTCGTATTGCAAGTCGTTGTCGCTATGGTGGCAAAATTGTTTGAATCATTGCCTTGCCTATCGTATTCTCTAAATAGAATCTCCAACGACTACTATCTGTTTCCAGATATCAAAAAATACCGCATTCTTCATTCTTCATTGCCGCATTGTTTGCCACAAATTTTGCAATATTACAAGCTGACTACGAGTTCCTTGCTGAAAAGTTAATTGATTTCCTGAGATTGTCCATAAGCGAACTTATTTCTTAAGTGTCAGCATAACAATCAAAGCTCTTTTCGAACAGGCGCAGATTCCGCGTTGGTATCTATCTACTCATGAAAATTCCAACGTTGCGGCGAACCTAAGCACTGGACTCGGTTTCGGTGTCTATTTGATTGTAAATTATTCGCCTGACACGTTCGTTATAATATTTTGTCCTTTGGATATTTTAAAATATCTATTTTTCATCATGCTCTACGATTCAGCAGCACTTTCAAGGAAATTAGGAAGGAAAGAAACCATTTACCCTGAATAGTGTTTTTTGTTTGGCTCATAAATCAAATCAAGTTCAACTTTTCAACATTATAATGAACCCATTGGTATGATCCCATACGATATAGTATTTCTTACGTTCTGACTTCAAGATATATTTATATTCTGAATATAATCTTGGTTAAGTGATATCAGAAACGAATTTGCGAAAGTAAGAATAACGGTAAAAACATTCACAACAATATGTAACAGTACAAAATATTAGGATCTTGCAAAATTTATTGAGAAAAATCAGTAAAATATATATTAATCGAAATATTTTCTATCATTTTCTACATCTTTTTCTCATTTTTCTCGCAACTGGCGATTGGTGACTGGTGAGTACGCTGGGTGCGACAGAACTTCGAATTCGAGCTGCAGCAATGTATACTTAACCACTTTTACAAAATGTTACCGAAATGACGTCCTCATTCAATTCGTGTGGAAACCAATTTCCATCCTTTTGGGCCTGTCTAATCGTATATAAACGTCTGGAAACAGTTAATTCATCAATTTCCAAGCTGTTCGGATGATTTCAGGGAGTTTGTGCTGAGTTTTCGTCGTTTTCGAAATTTGCAAATGAATGTCGACAATGAATGTTCAAAATGCAATTTTCTACGTTCCCTGATTAACGGCTATATACACTGAATAATTCAATAAAACTAAATGGAAAATTTTTGTTTAAGGTAGAGAATCAATTTCAACTCTTATTTACTCTGGTATTTCCCATTACTTTAACACTTTTACCTGTAGAAATTACTGATAAAAACTTTAGCAAGATTTTAATATTTACTTACATGCTAGAATAGATGCTTTATCAACTAAGTAATTGAAGGGAAAGAATAAACAATTAACAGTAAATTTCAACAGTTCCATTCTGTTCACTAGATCTAGATTCTTTAGGTTACCGTTTTGTCGTTTCGATGGTGCAAAAAATTTTCTAAGCAAAAAGCGAAGTAAGTGGTGAAGAAAAAAAGGGCAAATTAAGCTGCAATCCGAATTAACTTAAATTAGAGAATCTTTGACCCTTAGCTGTAGACCCATTGCTTTGCTTATACTCACAATTTATCAAATACTTGTTCTCACAGTTTAAATCGAAAGTCATCTAAATTTAAAATTTTTTCTTTAGTTTTCAAATATTCTTAGCAAATATCAAAATATTTTGCAAATATTGACGTATCCGTATATGGTTAAATTTATAAATCACTGATATTAATTTGCTCAAAAGTCGTTGGCTTCGCCATTAAATCAAAATTACACAAATATATTGAACCCTTTAACCTTAAAAAAAGTGTTTAAAAAAAAACAGGAAAAAGCATGACTCCCCTCCTCTCGCTGTTTCTCTCTACAAGTATAACATAAAAAGAAAAATATTTTTATGACTACATAAATTTCCCTTTTATTGGGAAAATTATAAAAAAAAAAGTCCAACCATAATGAACATTTGACAACAATTACTACTAAAGCATGTGCAAATTGAGGCAGACTTTAGGTCGTTGCTAGTACATCTTAGATGTCTAGGGACTATAAAAAGCACAATTGCGAAATACAAAAATGATTTTGTTGTTTTTTTTTTGCTGCTTTTTTAGAATGGTATATGTATTGTTCAGAGAAATGAAATAAATTTTACAAATCTGACGAGTTATTATTTTTCACATGTCAGGCCAATATTGTGTTTCGCTTAACAAAAATTTGGAAAATTAAAAGGGTTACTAACCAAAAAATTAAAGGGTTGCACCACTTTGATGTAATGCCTCCCCTGACCGTGTGTGTTACAAGCTTCTATGAAACTCAATGGAGGTGTGTGAAAATTATTAATGTATCAAAACGGGAATAACTATAAATGATTGCATTAGTATTTTATATCAAAAACATGTTAAAAATTATTAATAAAAAGTACACATTTTTCCCTCAAAATCAATTGTTTTCTTTTCTTCTCTTTTTTCCTTCCTTTTTTTTGGTTCCTTTCAAAAAATTATTTAATAATTTGTTCGTAACTTGCATTATTATTAATATCTATCTATTAATTGTATATCATTAAATAAATTACATGATTATAGAGATAAAGGCAGAAAGATTTTATCATAACTTATAGTTATTTTATAACTATTTTCTATTAATATTTCTAATGTAGGCTTTTACAGATTTGGTGAGGGCTATATGGTGGGTAGCATCTTCTCTTGCAATTTAGACATAATAAATTTGATTATCATGTCGTACCACAGGGAGTATCATTAACTAACTATTATCGCCTAACTAGGTACCAAACCCAGAAATCCGGGCAAAAACATAATGGAGATTTTCTGAAACGCAAATACGAAAAATTTACCGATTAATGAAGCAATCAAGGTAAACATGAGTCTCATCTCTAAAGACGATTTTATTCGAAAAATTATCATTCACCTGTTCTAATTCTGTAATCCGTTGTGTAATCACGATGTCGCTCTCTACTTTTAATAATCTTGACCTATCAGCTCTGATGTTCTCTTCTCTTTTTCCGTGATGGCATTTTACCGCGAAATTCAAATCCTGCATGTGCTTTAGAACACCCTACGCAAGAGAGATATTTTAATGTTAATTTTCAAACATAAGACGTTTTTCTTACGAGATAGACATAATGTTCCGAAAAACGAGACGTCGAGGGTTGTACTACACTAATATGGGAGACATTTCATAGGCTCATGTTTGGAACTAGTATGTATATATAAACAAGTAAGAAAATTCTATTCGGCTCTTTTATACCCACTACCTCTATCTTAAAGAAAGGGGGAAAAGTAAATTTTAATGAGTGGGAGTGGCAGATTCGGCCCATTTTCAATAGCAACGTATATGAAAGAATTTCTAATGTTTCTACCAAATTTGAAGCCGACATTTTCATTTTTGCGTGGAATGCTTAAATCGATTCTAAATTTGATGCCGATCAACAATGTATATACCTCCTGGGGTCTCCGAAGTTTCCTTTTGGTAATTACAAACCAAATGACAAAATGAAATATACTCTTCACCTTCGGTGGTGGGTATAATAACAAAATGTATCCTATCCTTCAGTGGTGCCTATAAAATCGAAAAAATAAAGTTTCGATTTTCTACAATACCAAGAGGGTATGGCTGATTTTTTGTTATACTTTTGTAGACTAACTGTATTGCACTGATTACCCTTAAAGGCTTGAAATGCTTATGGTCGCTTATCAACAATGTGCAAAAGGCCAAGATTTTTGCCTGAAAATCAGGGGCGTTATTAGTTTACATTGCACCGTAGCCCTGTGCTTTGACAAATTTAGCCCATTTTCAATATCAACCTGTGTACAAGAACTTCCAATGTCTCTGCCAAATTTGAAGCCGATACCTTCATTTTTGCGGCCAATAGAGTGTTTACCACAAATATTATATAGATGGACAGACGGACAAACGGACAGTCGGACAGACGCACATGCTTAAATCGATTCTAAATTTGATGTTCAACAAGAATATATACACTTTGTGGGATCTCCGAAGTTTCCTTTTGGCAGTTAGGAACCAAATGAAAAAACGAAGTATACCCTTCACCTTCGGTGGTGGGTATAAAAAAAAACTAAATTGTTCTTTCATATATTGACACGTACATCAAAAATCATTCTGTAGCGAAGAAAAAATTCACAATGAAATTGGATACTATTCTAACAAAAGTAGTTGCGAAATCGCCAAAAGTTTGACGAGCATCGTCGACGAGAATTATGTTATTTGAACGAAGTTAATTGATATCCGACATTTGACTGCCAATTAATTTGGTTAAAAAAAAAAATCATTTTGTCGAACTTCTCTCTGCGAATCCTTGATGAAATGGAATTGTGGATCAAAAAAATTTATTATAAAAATCCAGATATAAAATGTATTTTATTGGCATATGAAAACCATTAAAGAAATTTTAACTAAAAATACTGAGATTATATAGGAAATCTTTCGTATCATTTCTGTAAGATGATAATGCGCTGAAAAAAAAAAAATTATCTAAGGAAGAAAGAAGGATCGTTTTGCGATGAATTTAACGGTATCAGAAAAGGTCGTGAATGTTAACCTGCTTCTAGTCCGTACTTTTATTAATTAGAAGCATAATTAAAATTTCAATTTCAATTCAATCATAAGAATTAAATAAAAGTTAATTCAAATTTCAAATTCCTCTTAAGGAAAGGATCTTGAATCGATGCATTTGAAACGATATTTTAATTTTAAATGCCTTTAAGAGAACAATTGAGACCTCACGCATAATGTAAGACTCGCCTTAAGTGTTCTAGTAGAATATATTGTCTTGGCAGACGTAAATAGAGCAGAGAATTTCAATTTCTACTACAACTGAAATTATTTCTTTGACATACACAGCTATATGGTAAAGTAACAACGGGGATGATCATTTTTAAAGGTGTTGTCTACGCTGAAGCGTTCAACGTAATTAAAAATCGAATATTTCAAACGATAAATCGCCCAACAATACATACATATATAACATATTTAGGATCAAATTCAACAACGACGACCACAATTTCACACATTTAATTCATGTACCTGTATAGTTGATCAATAAATAAAAGTTTTAATTCAAGTTTTTTTTTTCACATTTTATTCAAACCTGCAATGCCTGAAAGAGTTCTTTTTACATTTTTTTTTCTCTTTACCAAATCATGGATGCGTCTATATTGAATGAATTCATGTACGTAAAGTAAAAGAATTTGAATTGATTTTAAAAATAAATACAAAAATTTTATTCATTTTGAAACGAATCTTGTGTACTCTTCGACTAAAACAAGCATAATAAAAGTACGGTCCACATTTTAATCGATAAGCTGGTAGGCAAGATTTTAACAGACAACATTTGTATTCGATTCATAAACATATATGTAATGTGTACAGGCTTAAAACCTATCAAGTTACGGCTTTCAGCTATTGACTCAACGCAAATAACCAAGAGATAAGACGAACAGATATGATTAAATTTAGAAGTCAGAATATTTCGTAGATTATGTATCAATGCATCTCCGGTATGCATTTGCTAAGTGTTACAAATATAATGAAAAGGCAAACATATCCTTTGCGTTTCGATATGATGAATATAAAACCCGATAGTAAAAACCAGTACAAAGAAGGGAGCAAAAAAGGGGAAAAAAAAAGGAAATTAAACGAAATTGGTTAAAGAAAATCATTTTGTTGAACAATCAATTTTTGGGACTCAATTGATTGTTTTTCTTTTTTTTCTTTTTTGTTTTGTATGTTTTACGTTTGTTTGTTTGGCTTCTGTCTTTATTACAATGGCCGAAATTCCAAAGTGTTTGTTTATTTGTTTATTTTCTTTCTTCTATTTAACAATTTCATTCAGATATTAAACACATTACCATTTGGTCATTTATTTTTATAGATTTAATTTTAAACTATCCACCTATTGAGGATGAACCATTTTGTTTTTGCTATGTTTCCAAATACATTCACAATCGTTTCAAATGGATTCATATACTTATCGGCGAAATGGTATTTTTTTGTACTGATTTCGTCATAACGAAAGCGATCATAAATATTGTCTCATATTTATGTATATTTTTGCTTCCTTGATATTTTCGATTTATGGGCTGATTCATCTATACTTATAGACTGATATGATAGATCGAGATTCTCAATCCATACCACCGAGAGATTGAAGGTATATTCATTTGATCAAAACGTTTGCAACCACCACCCGAAAGGAAGCTCCAACTATCCTATAAAGAGCATGTATTCTTGTTCACCATCGAATTCTAAATAGATTTAAGCATGTTTGTCTATGTAATGTCTGTGAAAAATATACTCTTGCTTGCAAAAATTAAGGCAACGATTTTAAATTTGACTAAAACATTGATAGTTCGTACACACAATCCAATGGGAAGCCCTGCTGCTTTCGAAAACAAAGCAAAAAAAAAAAAAAAATTCGGTTTCTTGCTACAAAAATGTTCACGTATATTCTCTAAATAACCATCTGTATAAAAATCGACCACGTTCACGTGATGTTAGAAAGCACCAAAATATAATTTTTTTCGATTTTTTTAAAAAAACAGTTTAGAGGTACAGCTGAACATAATTTTCTATCCTTTATTTCTTTATTTATATAACCACACAACGAATATTTCCTATAGGCCCATATAGGCATCGCGGCGGTTGCGAAGACTTATAGGTGAAGAAAGAAGAAAGGAAGGAATAGTGTTCGCGTATACGTTCTTTTTAAAAAGGGCAACATCTGAAAGGGTGTTATCAATACATTAATCTAAAGATGAGCAGACCCTTATATAAATTTTTATTACTTTCTAAATACTTTAAAGATTGTTCTGAAATTTCCCGATGAAAAAGTCCTTTATCGGGTCAATGTCTTTTTCATTTATTTTCATTCATTTTTTGACGTGAAACACTTCAAATATTGGGTTTTCAAAGATGAGTTTATGTTTCGAACTTACCTGCGTTAACTAGGATAATAACGATATCTTCCGAAAACTTACTTTTTTGAGTGAAAATTAATTGAAAATTTAAAAATAACATTTTGTCTTTTATCTATTTATTGCTTTCTTGGAAACCAATCTTCTAATAAAGAAATGAATTTGTAAACCCATTATCAATGAAATGCTGGTACGGATGGTGTAACCCCACAGAGAGAGAGAGAGAGAGAGAGAGAGAGAGAGAAATAGAAAAAGAGAGAGAGAGGGAGAGTTGTTGCAAAGATATTAATTCAATATAAAGCAAATCCTAAAATTAAATGTTCCACATGCTAAACCTTACAGTGTTCCTTCGTGAAAAATAGCATGAAATTAAGAACGAATTTATTAGAACTGAATATAAAGAAACATTTCTGTGTAATTAATTTTAATTTGTTTTCCAATGATGTGTATTAATGTAGATATATCTTAAGTTTCCTTTTTGAGAGAATTTTATAATCTAATGTAAGAAAGTGAAGAGCAATAAAGTGAAAGAAAAATGAAAATAAATACCTCCTCATAATTAAGTCCTTTAACAGGACTATTCGGATTTGCCAGCATTTCTATCCGCTTGTAATGGAGTTACTCGCATACCGTACAAAGCACTAGTACGTCTCGTTGTTTCTTAACCGCACTGCGCTCCCTTAGAACAAATTCCCTGTTTTGGTTTTTCTTAGAGTTCCAGATATTTCCACTTTCAATTGGTATCAACACAAAAAATACCATACCATTCTTCGTTCACCCTTTACTTAGAGTCCATCATTATGTTTACGTTTATAAGGGATGGGCGATAGAAAGCGAAAGGTTTTCCAATTAGAATTTAGCAATCTTCATGGTCTTGATAAGTATATTCGGATTCTTTGGTAGTCAAATTAACTCTTATATAAAAAGCTTTTAATTTTTTCATCCAATTTCGCGAGTGAATGTTAGACTCCCAGTTAACTCTGGTTATCGGGTAGGTATGAAGTGATAAATCTGCATTACAACTAATATTTTCAAGAATATTGAAACTATTTTAACAAAAATACTCAATTCTAATTTTTTTAACCAGTGATTTAACTTTCTTAAAAAAGTGTTGACCATATCAACTAGAATTTTTCTGTGATTAAATTTATTAAGTCGTATTAGCTTTAATTGAATATATTAAATTAAATTTATGCCATTAAACAATATCGAGTTTGAAGATTAAATAATTGAATTTAAATTTTAAAATGTTGCAAAATTTAAACCAACAAAGGATCTTGCTTCAAGGCTATTAATAAATTCTCTCGATGGGTATGGACGCAGGAATGAACTTAAAAAAAGGTTTCGAAAACAATAGTAATTTTTCATCTCTTTTCCACACGAAGCATTTCTTCATTTGACTTTTTTCAATACCAAAATTTCCGGGGTAACTACTAGTAATTTGTCCTTCTGTTGAAAGCTTCTTGTGCGCAGTCGCCAACTTTATAGTTTGATATAGCTAAACTAGCCCAGATCGTCAGAAATATAATATAGTTTACCTCTAAGTGGCAGAAACCCGATAGTATTATGAAAAAAACATTCAATCATCTAATAAATAATAAGAAATATATGTGTCCCTCAACCTTAGACATCCGGTGTGAACTGAAGCAAAACTTGTAAAAATCACAAAGTTTCCTAACAATTACGGCAATATCCTCTAAAGGTAATACGGATGTATTACTAATGAATCGAGATTGTTTTTATACCGAATCTTTAAATAGCCCTCATGCAAGGCTTTAAATCAATTTTTGTTGTATATTATACTTACTCGACGAAATTATTTTAAAATTGATTTCTCTTTTTAAAAAACAGCAGAAAAAGTGGCTACTAGACGCAAAGTGAACCTTCTACCTGATAATATTCGACCACAAATTGCAAAAGTTGTCAAGATACACTGCTACAGGTCGAGTTGGAAGTGCTGACGCACCCAGCATACTCATCAGACATAGCACTTAGCTGACACACGTTTCCACAAAGCTAAAGAAATGCAAAAAGTATCAATTTATGGATAGTCTCAAAAGATTGTGAATTCTTCCGATGTGGTAACGCCACGTTGCTAGAGAGACGGGAAAAAGATGTAGAAAATTATCGGAAATAATTTGATTAATATATATTGCAAACAATTTTTCTTAATAAACATCTGTTCTAAATGAAAAAGTGATCAAAATTCATGCTCAACCTAAAATATTATTTGCAATTTTAACGCCAACGGACAGGATCCAGATTTAGTAAATTTAATTTTCTTCTCACAAAGATCCTACTATTCTTCACTAACTTTCGTCATAAATTCACGGTATATATGTATGGTATGGTATTATTTTTCGATATTGTTTTGCCTTCTTGAAAACGTGCGAGTTCATATGAAAAAAGAACGGATAAATTAACAAAATTTTAAATTTTCATTTCGATAAAAGTTGAAAGCCTTCTATTTGTTGCTTGCGCTATGTCGAGCAATTTTCCGCGTAGTATGCACAGGCCTTTACGATATAATATTATACTCGTATATACTAATACAATACAAAGTTTGTTTGTTCAACACTTTCACTTGAGGATTTTAATTACTAGCAAAACCATAAGTATCCACAAATTGTGTAGAAATCTACAGAAATGATTTCCTTTTTTTTCCAATATAATAACAACAACGAAACTTTTTATGGGTTTCCGGACTCCGGAACCTTATTGAACATACATATAAGCTATAAACATAGCATATTAAGTAAACATATGCGTAACGCATACGTTCATTAGCTGAGTAAAAGTTTTGAAAATTGTACAAAAGACCAGAAAGATGATCTATAGGACAACAGAAAGCAATTGTAGGAGTAAAACAGATGCACAAATTATTAAGTTTTAAATTAAATACTGAACGCACACAATAAATAGATGTGATAAACGTATGAGTTGGAAGAGAGAGAGAGAGAGAGAGAGAGAGAGTGATAGAGAGAGGGAGGGGGGAAAGGGAAGTGGCCGGTGGGTTTGCGCACAATAATAAAACCAATAACAATAGCTGAGGTGGTACCACCCCCGCGGTACACTCTTGTTGGTTACTTCACTTATTGTTCATATTTCCTACTCTAATAATGATGTAATTTTTAAAAACAGCGAAGAGTTTCCACTAATGATTGTTTATATCTACCTATATACAGCAGAGTGGTTGATTACAAGAGTTTAAAGAGAAAAGAGCATAAAAAACGGGGTCAAATGGTTGCAAGAATAAGCGCATGACACCCTTAAAAACCGAATTGCGTAAAGTATATTGAATTGATTAGCTAGTCGATTGACGCTTTGACTGACTGATTGACTGATTGACTGACTGTGTAACTGCCTGACTGCCTCTTCAATTTGGTGAAATATTTGAAAGCTCATCAATACGTTTTGATTATGAAACCTCGACTCTGATGTAAGAATAAATTTCTAAAGTCACAAATGAACTTTAGAGGATGTTATCAGCAAAACACCGAGATATAATACAAGCGTATCAACACACATACGCATATACACGCGCTCATGGACACGGAGCGTATAGGGAAATTGTGTGTGATACAACATATCGACAGGAGATTGACTGAGACTCAGTGAATGTCTTCTTGAAATGAGACTTTCTGTTTTGTTAACTATTGTTCAAGTGCCTGGCAGTGGGTGGATGGTTGACTATTTGTTATTGTCTGTTAAAGCCCCCTCGTATGCGTGTGTGTTTTGGTTGTGTTTTTAATAAAACTTGCAGCGTTTGTTTGCTTCTTTTTTTCTTTTTATAACAAAAACCCAGTTGTGCCGGAAGTGGCCATTTTTGCGTTTTAAATTAAATTTTTTTGTTTTAATTTAATTTTTTTTTATTTTTATTATTCTCTGTGTAGCTTCTACGGAGCGTCACTAATCAGCGGAAATTTGTGTAAAATCTTTCGGTTGAAAGTTTATGGAATTTTTACTGTTTTTGTTTTTTGTATTCAAGTCAAGCTTTGTTGCAGTTGAGTTTTTGTTTGTTTTTCACCGTTGTTTACAAATATGTGTATATTCAAGAGTGTGTGTGTTTTTATAATAAAATAAGGAGTGTGAGATTGAGAAGAGCCGCGAAAGACGGTAGAAGAGAACAAAAAAAATTTGTTTTTTTTTTATACTTCCTAATGCCTTTTATACAGTTCGCTGGAAGAGAAACATATATTAATGTAATTGTTCCGTTTGTAATATTAAGAAATATTCATCACATAGAGCTTATGCTTTGTCAAAAAATCGGACTTATTTTGCCTAAAAAAATTCATAACTCGTATCCAATAATAACTTAAAATACGTTTTAATGCTGCTACTTATGTTAGTAGTGCAATAGATAGAAGTTTGAAATTTTTGCAAAAAAAAAAACTTGAACAGATTTGTTTTTTATGTATTAGATCTCAGATGCAACTAATATCTTAGGTAGGGTATACAAGATTCGCTTCAAGGTGAACATAGCTGTGTTACTTAAAACATTTCGTTTTTGATGTCCTCTCTTTTTCGCTGTTTGCCAAAAAACAAAAAAAAAAGAACAAAAAAAATGCACTTGAGTGGAAATTAGAAATTTAATTAAATTTACAGAAAAAAAAATTGTAAAAAATGTAAGCGAGAAATAAGAGAGATAAAGAAACGAACAATATCCGAGCAGCGACTTAAACCCTTCTTTTATCCATTAAATGAAAAATACAGAACATATTTCTTGCCATATCAGGAACATATCACAAATACATACATGAGTATTACGCAATGTTTACCTGTCTCGAAATGTTTTTATGGATACCTTTTCTTCATTCTATTCAGCTCAGTCGCATTTATGGCTGCATATTATATTTATATATAATTGTTTATATATAATTTTATTTGTCCTTTTCTCTAACTTTTCAACCGCAGAAAGAAAATTTCTGCTTGGTTTTTTAAAACAAATGGGTTAGGAGCAATGGTATGAGGTAAGGAAACACATAGGGGCGTATACTATTTTCAAATGGATTTCCTCTGAAAAATATTTCTTATTTCATCTTATCGGCCAATCATCTGTTTTGCATTTAATTTAAAATTTTTCGTTTAAAAATACATTTTTTTTTTTAAGAAAAATATGTTTTATTAAGTAAAAAAATCATAGCCGAGCAAATCCTATAATTAAATATCCTACACAACTCCACTTTAAAGAATTTTTCAATTTAATTTCTTAATAAAATACCAAAAATTAGATTTGGTTTACATGCAAAGGTATACATACTGTCCATGGAAGCCCTTACAAAGGCCTGAACTGATGTAGCAAAATTAATTTTTTCTCAAAAATCTTATTGTTCTTCAACTATAAAGAAAATTATCGCATTTAAGGAGCGAAAAATTTTTATAGAAGCACTTTATCCTTCACTTGTTAAAAATTATTAGCTGATAACACATTACATCATATCTCATTATTGAAAATGAATTGTGACATTATATGGTAACTATTTCTTTTTGTGGCCCCCTAAATTGGATGAATTTAATAAGTGTAAGTGACCTTTGGTTTTTATTAAAACGTCTTTGGGTGTCACTAAAAGGATGCGACAACCCAAGTTGTAAGACCATAAACTGAACTATTATCCAAGAAGAAATGACTTCAAGAAGTTTAGATCTCTATTGGCTATCAAATATAGGTGATTTAGTTAATTAGTTGGAGTTAATTTGAAAAGAAAAGTGTGTACGAATGATCCATAAAAAATTCGCAATCTTGGAAATTGTGGCACATCGAGTGTGAAAACGCACACTCAGCGCCTCAGGTATATTTGATCCCCGAGGTTTAGATGAAGGCACGCTATGGGACGCGTCTTCCCGCGATTTGGGCTAACCACAGCCAACACGAAATTACCGCAATGGGACGCCCCTGCTGCCAGGCCGAGGTAGGTGAAAATGAGCACTTCAGTCTTGGTAAGGGAGAAAGCCAGATTGAAATCAAAGCCATCGTTTGCCTGTTTCATGCCTATAGCCCGCAAGTCTCTAAAACTAGAGTACATGGGGCATTCCACCAAAACATATTTCCAATCTTCTAACCGTTTTCGACACATATAAGCTGTGTTGTGTACTCTTAGGTACTGTTGGGTACTGTTAGCTACTGTTATCTACTATTAATGCTTTGACTCTTTGCAAGATAGTCAAATATTGTACAACGACGAAGTAAGAACTTCATAATTTTTCCAGCTGACTTTTGCGTTTTTGTTCGCTTTGTTATCCATAAATATTACGGCAGCGTCTTAGATTAAAAAATAAAAAATTGTAGTTGTCCACTATGAAATAATTTTTTTATTTAAAGGCACTACATCCTATATCCTCCTATGTACAATTTATAAAATTCAGAATGTATTGCACATAGAGTCAACAGTGGATATACTCGTACACCTAAAAACGGATTCACATAAAAATCAGATTATGTTGCGATCTTTTTTTCTCAGTGAAATTTTGTGATCTTTTTTTGAAAATTTCTTTTGAATTTTTTTAAAAATTCAAAAAAAAAAAAAAAATTAAAACTAAAGAACTACTCTTTGCAACGTGGTCAACAAATAAAGGTATTAAAGGATCTTGTCACGACGTCATGAATATTGAAAAGAATCTTTAATGCAAATTGTGTGCATCGAGTAAACAGTTTATGTCTTGTAATTGAAACTGATGTCTTTATCATTGTATACGCATTGGTGGTAACCTAATCTCTCTCGTGATCTTATTAACGTAAGCATTAAACATTAATTGAAAAATAGAAAAAAATTAAAAAAACAAAAACAAAAAAAAAAAAAACAAAAAATTCACAGAAGCTAATACATATGTACATATGAAAATTTATTTCACACATCTCAAAAACAAAGCGAAAGTTTGACAAAGGATTAAAACTATTTACCTGAAGGATTACGCATATATTTTCTAGATACATGAGATATGCATCCATGCCAATGCATAAAACGCCGAAAAAGAAAAAAGAACAATATTGTCTGATGTTTTTCACACCTATTGTTTGTGGTTAAAACATTATATATATGTTTGAATAAACGAATGAATAAACGAATGAATGAATGAATGAATGCATCATCAGTGAGAAATGTCTCTCCGTAAATCTACGCACCTCTTTGTATATCCTTGTGTTGACTTTTAAATAACATTACACAAAACAAGATTCCGTATCGTATTATAATAACTTATTTATTCTTATCTTTATATCAATACCCAGATCAGAAAAATATTATAAAAAAATGTCAATCTTCCTTTCTTTTTTTTTGCACAAATTTCCGTTATTTAAGCAAACGAAAGAATGAAGGTAATGTCGTTTTACAGGAATTTAGGATATAAATTGAAAATTCAATAATCTCTTCCTTCTAAGGAAAAAAATTCCCTTTTTTTTTCTTTACACTTTTTCCTGCTGGGGTAATTGGGTAAGAAAGATGGAAAAAATATATTTTACATTCTAATGAAAAATGTAATTCAACTTGATGCTCTTAAGTGAAAAATATTAATTATGTTATTCCATTTGTAATGCGTGTATACATATATACGTGGCGGATTATTCAGAAAATTTTTAGGCATAGTGGACGTAATGGTACAATTTGTTCGCCTCTCTGGGAATAGGATAAAAGTTTTAAAGTTCGGAATAGTGCCTTTAAGGGTAAGATAAGGCCACTGTAACAACTTAAAACATGTAAGAAAATTATATTCGGATGTTCCGAATCTTTTATACCCACCACCGTTATCTTAAAAAAGGGGGGAAAACTAAATTTTAATAGGTAGGCGTGGCAGATTTTTTCTATTTTTATAGAATACCGTAGAACACAGCCAGTCATGAATGCCATGAAATAGACAGAAAATAGACGTTCTTTCAGTCTATACTGTAAGCCTGGCCTGTAATCGATTTGGCCCACCTGCAATGTTTCATGCTAAATTTGAAGTTGCTATCTTCATTTTTGCGGCTAGAAGAATGTTTACCATAGATATTACACAGACGGACAGACGGACATGCTGAAGTCGATTCTAAATTTGATGTTGATCAAGAATATATATATTTTGTGGGATTTCCGAAGCTTCCTTTTGATATTTACAAACCAAATGACAAAATGAAATATAGCCTTCACTTTAGGTGGTGGGTATGAAAAAGGATTTTTTTTGGAAATTTTGTTAAGATGGAAGACCAGCTGATGTTAAGGTTATTATTACCGCAGCCATTGCGTGAAGTTTTTTCTGTAGCGAAGTGTTACTAAGCGTGCCTATAGATAGGCGCTTAGATGGACAATGAAGACGACCATAATTTGCTCAAAAAACTTACCTGCTACAGAATCAGGGCTTTTGTAGTAAGTTTTACTACGTTCAGCGGTTATTAAACGATCCACATTATAGAATGGCAAACATTACACTAAACTTATGATGCTTTGGAACACAGTCCCGTTTTACATATGCTACCGAAACTAGGTGGTCAAATACGGACCACAAAATGGTCGATCCCATATAACAACTTTCCTATTGTGGAGAACAAATTTATATACAAAAGCTTTATAAAATATTCCGTTGATTAATGAGAACTTTTAGTTTTTTTTAAAAAAGGTTTTTAATAGTACAATAAAAACTTTTACCAACAACGTGTTCGTAGAGGTTAAAGAAATATCGAGTAATTTTAGGAGATAATCTCTACATAGTAATCCTATCGACTATTGTTCAAATCTTGTTCTCAGCAACTAGACACATGTATAGCCACTTGTATGTCTCCCAGGATCTTATCTATGGTTCGGAAAGCGTAGCAAAATAATGGAAAAGGAAAAGTTGTTATACAAAGTTCGATTCCAGCTTCAATAAGCGGCCTTAATTTTCGCACACTAGCAAATACTCTGAACCAATAGATATGTTCTTCAAACAGGAATACAATATTGAAATATTGGTATTCTTGGCTTGATTTGAAAGGGCAAGTTTGAAACAGGACTGGATCGCGTTCACAACAATGTCCTTAATAGATAAGAAACTAAAATAAGTTTGAAAGGTAACTAGATGTCTACAAATATTTTCAACCATACCTTACGATCTGGATCTAGAAGTTGTTCATCTGGAACTTTACAAATATTTGTCGAAGATTACTGAATAATCCGCAAAGCATTTTTGATTCCAGTTGCCCTATCACCGGCATGGCTCATTTAAAAACGAGAAATGCAATTTTTATATATTTATCTTAAGATGATAGATCGGAAATTTCGTTTTTTCTTTTTTTAATTTATATTTTCGAAAAAATGTTGCGTAAATAAAAAAACGAAATATTGTTTCTTGAAAAAAGTCTAATTGTGTTTCAGTTAAACTTTTCGTAAATGTTCGAAATCGTTTTTTTTTTTTTGGCTTGGCCCTATAAACTTGGAAACCAAAATGGTTAGCTAAGCAGTAGTCTTTAAATTATCCAACTAAACCACCCTTGATAGGCTTATGCCACAATAAACGCAAAATCATTCAGAGCAATAAAAATCTACCAAAAAAGATTTTGTATCCACAGAGACAAGTGTATAAAATTGCATCAGTGATAATAAGCGAAAAAAAAGAAGAAATTTTGCCAACCAACCACCCACCACCCAACAGCATTCAACACCATTTAAATCACCAGCTGTGACCTTTGTGTTAATAATGTACAAATGTGTGTACGTGTGTGTGCATGCGCGCGCGATTGTGTGTGTGTGTGTGTGTGTGTGTATGCGTGCGTATGTGTACGCCACCTTTTACTTTTTATTCAAGTTTTCCAAAGTTCAACTGCGCATTGGCTCTTCATCGAGCTGTAAACAGAAATCTTCTAGTGTTTCCATGAATTTTACTTTTCCTTTTTTTTCTCTTTTTTTTTTATTACAAATTTTTTTTAAGGCGCAACGAAATTATCGTTGTAGCATTTCGTAGCGTGTATTCTCGCATGTGAAAAATTGTTGGCAACGCAAGAAAAAAAAAGAAAACAATTGTTACGTTTAATTGAAAATTATCACTGCACGGTTGTCACGCAATTCTCAACCGTCAGACAGTCAGACTCCAAGTCAACACCGTGTACATGTGTATAGGCCGTTAAATGATTATGCTAACGTAGCAACTGGTAAAAGAAAAAAAAAAAAAAAAAAACTAATGAAAATCTTACGCTTCATGTAGAAATGAGGGCAATTCATTGACAGCAATTAAAAGTAAGTGGGAAAATGAAACTCGAATTTTAGAGAATGAGAGTTTACGATAAACATCACTTAAGCTTATATTAAGTAATGAGATATAAGTGTACGAAAGAGCGATCAATGTTGCAATAAAATAAAAATTTACGAAAAGTTCAGACTTTTTACACCACCACACCAACGACCAATAATAAGGTCGAGTATACTAAATTTATCATTTCATTTGTAATACTATTACCGGCGACCCTGTAAAATGATTAATGAAATTGTAACTAAAGTTAGATTTTTATTCGATTTAATTATTATCTGTTTGCGCTTATAAGATTTAAAAAAAAAATTTATGAGAAGATTAACGATTTCCTTCAACGGCAATGAAAAGCAAATATTTGCTAAAGAACATTTAAATATCGTCAGAGTGATTATACAACCGATCGTAATCGCGATTACGACTTGCACTACACTACACTACACAACAGACGACACTATTCAGACTGATGAAGGATATCTTATACTGTTCCAAGTAAATACTTTATTACATTATATACCCCTTCCTTCTTTGGTTAATATAAAGAAAAAGACAAAAGTATTTCTATCATATTGATAATTGACAGTCTTTGGAAAATATCAAACGTAGTACTTTGGTAAGAATTAGATGTGAAGATAATCCACCGATTGATCTTCGAAAAATTTCTTATCTGCTTTTCTTACAAATGTTATTACATTTGTTTATTAAAATATTTAAAAATCAATAAGCTTTCGTCCTAGGCATGGCTTAAAAACTATGAAGAGAAATTTCTACAACCTACATTACTTTGGATTATTAAGACCAGAGCAGGCAGCATCGAAAAATTGCTACAAATTAGGTCTCTGTTTACCCCTCTACCGTATGAGTTTATTGTATTTAAACCAATCAACCTTTAACAGTTGGTATATTTTATATGTGTATATATGTACATATATATACATATATATAATATATATATATGTATTCATAAGGTGTTCATATTTTTTTTTCAAAAAAAAAAAAAGAAAAAAGGGAAACAATACCGTATACTTTCGTATAATAATTTTTAATTAATTTTGTAACAAAAGTTCGGCATTTTACTAATTAAGACTCACAGTAAGCCACTCTACTGTAAGTTATCGATGTAGCGAAATAGACTGCATTTGCACTTTCGTTGAATTTCGGTGTCCGGCAAATTTAAATAAAGTCATGTAAGAGAGTCTGTTGCCCTTACGAATGTGGTAGTAAAACAAGGTCGCTATTTGATTTATTACGAAATTCAAGCACTCTCAATTCAAGCACTCTCACACGCACGCACACACACACGTTCAACGATAAAAAGGACTCCCATATGTATTAAATCTCCATATGTATGACTCAAGTAACATTAACTCAAAAGTGGTTGCATCTATTAGAGAAAAGAAATGCTCCAGAAGTAAAGTGAATGTGATTTGAAAGATTCAGGTCACCAATGAGGAAATTTCGACTTATATGCATGTTAATCTATGAATATACAACAAATAAGTCAACTAAAATAGAAATCGTTCGCTTTCAAATCCTGTTTTCTTCGGAAAACTTGAACATACCGCAAAAGTGACTTAAGACTGATTGTTATAGAACTATACTAGTATAACCACACAGCAAGACTAAGAGCCTGCAAGGTCGGGCATATTAACATTTATAATCGCTTTTTTGAGTACTCAAAACATCAAATTGGTGGACCATTGATCATGGGTCTTCTAATAATGATCTCCCCTTATTACCATAGGTAGCGAATAAATTACTGACTGATCCTTTATATAAAAAACTGCAAAATAAGTCGAACTTGAGGGTGTAAACTTTTGTGTACCAAAATATAGAAAAAGTGGGAGAATATTTGGGAAAATTTTCGAATAGTTTCCACTTATTTTTGTTAGATTCATCTCGTTTTATTAGTTACATTTAAAACTAATCTAAATACCTTTATATGGGGGAATCGTATAGAGTGGCGATGCTCTTTCTAGTGTATTGGCTCCTTGTTATGTGTTTTTTTTTTTTTTTGCAATTTGTGGTCTGTATAGATATTGAGCTATTCTTTGAAGAATGAATGCCTGTAACATTAAATTTTACCCACTTGTCCAAGTATAATATAGATTTTGGAGCGAACAACCCCCATTACTCAATTTGTCTCTATCTGCTACCTAGTCCCCAAAAGACAAAAACATACCAATAAAACCAACCAATTGGGGTGAACCGAATGCTAAAAATCAAATAACCTAGAAAAACAGAAAAAAATACAAAAACAAAAAACTGTCATACAAAGGCCACTAACATCACCACCAAATGCAAACAAGCACGGTGAGGCAAGCTTACCATACCGCCGATAACCATAAGGAAAAAAGCTTTCTTGGCCACACATGCTTAATCCAACAACTTAACAGACACACGAGCATACACACATACACATATGTACGTATACGCACAAACTATTTTACATATATACGTACAACAATATCATTATTATTGAACATTTGCCGAAATTCTCATGTGATGCTTGTGAGCCACACAAGAGGACAGTTGAGTGCAATTAATGTTAATAACTCTACGTAACGAACCAAACAGAAGAGCAGACATACAATATTTATGACGCACCCTTTATTTGCATATATACACCAATAACAACAACAACAACAACAACAATAATAATAATAATAACATAAGAATGAACATGAATCGGGCGAACGCGCCCTTTCACCCCTTAAAATCCAATACACACACTCAAACACACACAGGCACACACGTTTTACACAATTCAATACTTTAGACTTAAGGTTGTCACTTATGATGTGGCACAAATCATCAGATTTTTGCTTTATTGAAATTTCGAAATTTTCTTCGAAACGATGCCAAGGTAACATTAAGAATACGATGAAGAGAACTAACAACAAACACTTGCTCTGCACATGTATTATATATCATATAAAAGAATTGATTTGATTTTTTTGCATATAAATAATTCCAATGTGTATGGCAAAGTTTCCTCTATTTTTTGTTTTTTTTTTTGCTTCTTTGCTTCTAACTTCAATTAGAAACTTATGTTTTTTGTCGGCTTATAAAACGTTATATATGTTTGTGTGTTTATTAGATTGCAGCTGAGCCTTTTTTCAAGTGGCTGCATCCTTTATTTGATATCCTATTCATATACATATATACATACATACTCGTACATTATATTCATATAATATTTAGTCTTCGTATCGATACTCATTCATACACTTATCAACAACATGAGTTCACAGTACACGACTTCTCACTGGCATGTGTATATGAATAAGTATTTATGTGCTTATGAGTAAGTGTTTATGTGTGCGTGTATGTATATTGTATATTGTTTATTTGTGTTGTGTGTACTGATTTAACGCATCACTGCCCAAAATAGAACTTTCAAATGAACAGTTAAATGCGCGCTAATAGGGGTTCAGATTTCTCTAATGTTAGCGATAGAGTTTCGTTCTTAATATTGTTATTATTGTTACTGTTGCTGCTGCTGTTGTTATTGTAGTTGTTGTCTTTGTTGTTTTTGTTTTTGTTGCTATTGCCATTGCTGTTTTACAAAATGTGTAACACGTTTGGTTGCTATTGCCGTGTTACGTCCTTTAACTTTTCATTGTTTCACTTTACTTTTATTTTTTTATTTTTCTTTTATTTGGCGAGCATTTGTGTCAGTGTGAATTGATTGTGACATTAAGTAGGATTTATTTACATTTTCGGTAACCCTAGGCCTACACATACACATACACCGTACGTGCATGTCTAATATAAAAAAGTCGAAAGGAAAGAGAATCGAATTCACTTTAGTCCTTTTCTAAGCTATGGGATGCAAATTTTCTTTGAAAGTGTTACACTTTCATTTTTAATTAGAATCCCATGTGCTTCTTCTTCAGGACAGGGGTTAGTTTAGTTTCTCCCGTGCACTACGATTATATATTTTTATATCTTTTCCCTCGATATCCGTGAAAATCTTGTTTATTTTAAAGCTTAACGGTTTTTATAATTTTTTTTTCAAATTCATAGCTTTTTCTTTCGTTTCTTCTTTCGTTTCTTTATTTATTTATTTTTTTTTTATAATTATTGACACCTTCTACTGTAATCATAGTACGCAATAGAATTAATTTTTAGATCCTTCCAAATTTGAAACTGGTTTAGCAACATTTTCTGGGATTTTCAATGTCGTATATCTCTTTCAATCAACAGCTCGAGTCAAAAAGAGTGTCAGCAGATAAATATTTTAATTTTTGAAACTTGATCAACTTCATTTCTGATTATGTTTCGGGAGTTTAAAAGAAAACATTTTCTTTTTTATTATACCCACCACCGAAACTGAAGGGTATATTTCATTTTCTCATTTGGTTTGTAACTACTAAAAGGAAACTTCGGAGATCCCACAAAGAGGTCGGCTTCAAATTTCGTAGAACCCTGCGAAGTTTCTGCACGGAAATTAATATTGAAAATTGTCCCAATTCGATCAAAGGGCACTCCCGCAGTACAACGTAGGCTGAGAACACCCCTGCCTTCGGAAGCAAAGCAAACATTAGGTTTTTTGTTCATTGCTCATAATTAAAGATTTTCAAAAATATTGCGATAGCTATCTCGTAGTCTCTGTGCAAAAATGGAAAGGATCAACCATGTCCACTTGATATAATAGAATGTTGAATTTTAATTTTTTTTGTGAAAGTGTTTGTAACATTAAAAAAGATGGTTCCGGAACCACATAAAATGTATATACTCTTGATTAGTATGAAATTCGGAATCCACCCAGACATGTCTGTAGGTACGTCTGTTCATCTGTCTGGCTGCTTAACTATCTAATGTCTGCGGTAAACATTCTCCTTACCACAAAAATGACGATATCGGCTTCAAATTTCACACGAACATTGGAAGTTCTTTCACTGCCACGCCCATCTATTACAATTAAGTTTTTCCTTTTTTTTTCAGATAAAGGTGGTGGATATAAAAGATTCGGCACAGCCGAATATAATTTTCTTACTTGTTTTTAACTTCAACTTTTTGAAATAGATGAACTGCAGAGCTTGTGCCTTAATGATATTAATTTCGATTAAAACGCTTATAAAGGTTTAGCCATAAAATATTTTTTACTTATACACATTCTTCCTTCTTATTATGCCCTACGTTGTCGGTGATTGAAATAGGGGTCGAGTTGAATACGTTTTCCCTGTTTTCCGAAAAAGGGCTTAGGGGAGATACAATATTGCATTGAAAGCTCCATGTTTGAGTCTTAAGCCACCATATACCCAGAGAAGAGCTTGCTAAAGTTTCTAAAACACTTTAAGTCAACCATTTGATCACAGATTACCAGATTTTGTCAGTTAGTAAAGTTCCATAAATTAACCAAATTTGATATGCCTGCTATGTTATATAGTGGAATGTTTACGGTTCTATCTTACAGGTAGAATATATATGCTGGGCGGCATAAACAAGTGATCACTTGATGCATTCCACTCATTTCTTACATATTGTCATAGGAGGATGAGAGCCCCACTCGAGCAAATAATATCTCATCCAATGAAACGAGTATGAAAAAGAGGAAGTGTCTAGTAAATAAAAGAAGAAGAAAGATAGTCCATTCAGTACAATATTGCTAAGGTTTTCTGAATAAGTTTTGTTTTTGGCCAAACATTATCATCCTGAAAAATCAAGATATCATAAGTTCTGGCATAAGTTCTTTTCTTGAAGTAATTGCATCAGACGATGTTCCTGCAGATAGTTTCGTTTGTTTAGATCAACTCAAAATATTTTCAATGACATCTTAAACTATCTTCTTCCTCACTTTCCTCCAACTCAACCTTACTACTTTTTTATGGGGCATGGTTATTCGCGCTTTGGATATCGTAACGCGTATCCATTGCTAGTCAATCGTTACAATTCAGTCGCGCTCTCTTTCGAATCAAACTGAAACAGTACTGCTTCCCGTAAAAGACGTTCTTTATGACTTGGAACTTGAGCTATTGAAAAAAGGAAAAAATTACGTTTTTTACGCTTTATTTGAATGACTAGTAATCGTAGTAATGCTTAAATCCTAAAGATACTTCTCTTAGATTGAGCTTCTACTAAGCATCTTGTACAACCAATGACGCGTTCTCTCCAAAGGGAGGAGAACATTATCATCTTCACAACAATATCTAAGAGACTCATGTACAATGAATTTCTTATACCAGAAAAGAAAAGAAAAATGCCTGTTACACTGATAAAAGGATAGCACTTTCCTATCGTTCATATATATGTTGAATAACCGTTAATCGGTACATTTAAAATAAATATCAATTGACTGGAACTATAGATAAGTTTTTCAAGTCGTGTCGCCGGCACGAAGCATTATATCGTATCTATTAAACGCATAAATATTACATTTTAAATATAAAAATATTTCGTAACTATTTTTTTTGTATAATTAAACTAAAGCATAGTCCATCATGCTTAGATATGTGGGATATGTTTGATGTAAGAAATTTCCTCTGTGTTAAGGGCAAAAAGTAAAAACGCCGTCCAAACTCAGTATAGTTTTGTTATTTGTTAGTTGTTTAAAATGTATTTTTACTTTCATTATTTATGTCATTATCAATTAATCCTTTATTTGAAATAGTTGAACGGGGTTAATTTGAAAATGTTTTGAATATTACAACATTTTTGACATACCAAGAATATCTTGTGTGCTGACGTTTATTGAAACCACTAAAACACGTGTTAGGATTTATGAGTAAAAAGTTTATGCAATAAAAGCGTACCAATCACCCCAAATATCAAAACCTGCAGACACAGAAAGAATAGGTGGTATTGTGTAAGATTCATTTAGTCACCCACATGATTCTGACAAAACAATACAAAAACATTCCTTTAATAGTGTAAACGCGTTTGTGCTTGTATACGCTTTACGCTTTATGCTGCATGTATGCCTACGTGCCCACTTTATGTTTGATGTGGATTTTAATTGAACTCAAGTTTATGGATGTTTTTATAAAATATAAAATGAACACACACACATTTACGCGCTCACACTCAATATTTAGTTAATTTACTCTTCCTTTGCGCTATTTATGCGTTGTATAAAACGGAATTTTTGTTATGCAAAAAATTAATAATAAAAAAAAAAAAAAAAAAACTTAAATTCTCTGAATGAAAACACACGTTGTTGTGATTATTACAAGCGGAACGTATAACAAGTATGAAAAGTAAAACGGCTCTATGAGCGAATCTTGAGTTCACTTCACTTCTGGGAAACACAGGAAACACGGGTCGCAGCCATGTCAGTAAGATTATCGGTACATTTTTTTACTCCATAAGATCCCGGATAGATATATGAGAACCACATTCGAGAATGTTCTAATGTATGCTATAGGTTTTCTAAGGTATTTGGAGGAAAGTAAGGAAAATTTTCTTATTGATTTTTTTTGTTTTTTTTCTTTTTAACTAATCTAAGATTAAGAGTAATCATGGACTAATCGCCATGACTTCCCTTTTTTCCCCTTTCTTTTTTCTTTTCTTGTAATTTCCTATCTTATCCATTTAATTATTGTTGTTGTACTGAAAATTCCAAAAAAGTAAAAATATACACGATTAGGTGAATATTAATGAGTCGACTGAAGCATCTTCTCCTAATAATCAAGTTTATAAAGGACTATGTTTTATGATTTCTGTTACAAATGGGATATCGAAATTAATATACTATTGTCATTTCCTCTCTTTTGGTGGTTACGAATAAATAAAATAATGTTGAAAGAAAACTATACGCTTACGTCCAACCAGAATGAAACCACCCTGTTATTGAGTGACGATACAACTTTAAGAGAATCATTATTAAAAAAGAAAAAAGAAAAAAAAAACATATAATATATATAGTACGTACGTACGTACACGAAAATATGTGCAACGAAATGTTTAATGTTATTTGTGCAGTAATCATTTTACAAAACTTAAAAATAAAAAATAAAGAAGAAAAGTGAAACCCATACATATGTCATTTAATAATGCGCGAAAACATTGATTGTACCGCTAACATGGAAGGGTTCTCCTTATTTTTTCTTGTTTTTTTTCCATCCTTTGATTTTTTACTTAAACGAAAAATGACTATTGAAAAATTTTGCATTTAACTGTCAAACATAGTTAACATGTCAGAGAGAGGAGCGGTTCGTTTTACTTTTTTTTTCTTTTTTTTTTTTTTTTTGTATGCATTAGTTGCTGTAAATACCGGATGACGTTTCGTGTATACAATCTCAACTTTTGTTATTATGAGTTGTTCCGTAAATTATTGTTTAATCTAAATTTGATTAATGATACTCTAAATATACAAACAAATTGATTTAGAAAAGGAAATCAAATCATATCACTGATAGAGCTGACTGATAGCAAAAAAGTTTTTTTTTATTTTTGTTATATTTAATTAATTAACTGTTAGAGGAACGAACATTTTGTTTTTTTTTTGAAAAAGGTAAGAACATGAAAGAGGACATTTTTGCCGGTTGTTGTTCTTGATAATTTGGGGGGAAACTATTTTAACTGCCTAAGTTTCAATTAAATATTTTCATTATACTTACTATTAGAAGCAGAGAGGCATATATAGATCAGTTATTCATGAAACGCGTACGAAAGAATATAATCTTTTCTCCTAGAATTATGTCTATGCCGCATAACTCAATATCATGAATCCTTGTTCTTTAATTGCACTGTCCGCGTTTTGTACGTTTTGTAACAACTTAGTTAAAATACATTACGGGTTTCCGCACTTTCAGAAGTCTACAGTTTCAAGTTCAACCGTATATATACAAATACGTAGTTATTAATTTCATAGTCCGGATTTGGAACTCCTGTTTCAATAACATATGTAAAACAGCATTGTCAGAGCATCGTGTGTTTAGTACAATGATAGCAATTCTATAATATAGATCCTTTAATAATCACTGAAACGTTTTACATAAGTTATTGCAAAATAATTTAAAAGGATCCAGTTTTATAAGACATACTATGAAGGAAATTTGCATGATGTTATATTCCACAAATAGTGACAAGGTCTAAATAATACTTTTATTATAAAGGAGGCTAAAATGTTAATGATAAAAATAAAATAGAAAATTGCAATGAGAGTATATTGCGAATGATTATTAGGCTGTAAACACAATGAAGTCGCGCTTATATTCCCACAAATTCAAATAAATGGAAAGCAATTTAAGCGAACACAATGAAGCCAAGCATTTTGCTGAGAATTGCTATCATTGGTTTAAAGTAGATACCTTCCTTGACGGCCTAACTCTACGGTGAGCCTAAGCATAGAACTATTTTTAATGAACAATAGTCGATGTCCACAATTCTCAATGTTCCAGAATAAACATTCACTGGTTATAGTCTATATAGTCTCCTTCTGGTCAGAGACCGACCATCCAGCTACTTCCACAATCACCGTGAAACTCCTCGAAGGACCGTTCCCACGATCAGGCAAGAGAGCATTCTCCAAGCAGTGTATTGGTCAAGCAATATTTACAAGGAGCAGTCTTTCTTTAAGCAACTTGATCCCCGCGGATTTTAGTTGGACCTTTGGATATACTATACATCCCGGAAGATTCTTTCTACCATCTTATCTCTTGGATTATTATGTACTTGGTAAATTATCGACACAACCCAATATCAGTCATGCTCTCATATTCGATACTGGTTCGATGAATCATACATCGCCAAAAAGTAGATATGTGTATAGTGCCTTTGTAGCAAAGAAACTAGCGAAGAGACTTTTCTTTTCGATTAGAAAATGGTCATTCTCCTGATTATTACTTCCTACAATCCTCGAGAAACTGTCGCAAGGCATTGATAGTTAACCTTAATCCTCCGATAACTGTTGCGAACTGTTTCACTGTGCTGCAGAACGAAGCTATAGACCAGTACAGCCGCGTCTGCATGACCAGAAAGATCCCAGCTACGGTCACGTTGCCTAGTGGGACCGCGCAGAGGTCACTGTTCGGCATGTTTACCATTCCCAGTAATTAAACCGGGAACTTCATTTACCCACCCCAGGGATTGCAATATAACCTCGGCTTCATTGTGCTTGCGGCGTTAGATTTTTGATCGCTGACGACCTCAAATTTATTTCTTATAAGCGTTTCGCAGGCGCTGGATACCTCTGCTTGACAATTTTTTCTTTTTCGCAGACACTTAGGAAATTAATAAAAGTAGACAGGACAAAGTTTTTCGATGGCGTCGTAAAATTTAAGCGGATTATGAAAATTAAGCGAACGTCAGAAGTTTGTCTGTCCTGAAAAAAGGATCTGAATAAATTATTACATAATGGAGAAGTCGAATCAGCCACATAAAAATATGAGAACTTTATATTCGAGTCCGGTTGGGGAATTTTCAATTTATTGTCGTCGTATACAAATACTAAATTCCGCAGAACAAGTCCATTGCTTTGTGAACTGTAAGCTTCGATATCCAAAGCAATAATAAGAGGAGTAATATGCATCGCCAACTATGAATAATGTTATCGTAAACCGTGTTAAACAAAAAGTATTGTAAAAAGTATTTATTTATTTCTTAACATAAAGGTTAACGTTAACAATTATAAAAAAAAAAATAGATTCAGATTCGCGTGGATAAGCAACACTTACATGTTTGCTTGCTATGCATTTGGCTGATAAGTTTTTCCATATGATTTCACATATTCCGTAATTTTGTCTTATTTGTTTCAACAATTTTCTATGTCGATTACTTTATTTTTCCTTCCTAAACCTTATATTTACTTTTTCTTATAAAATGATATGGTAAGATAGGGGAGCACCTTGTGTTCGTTGCGCAGTCTTACGTTGTCCCCATCATGTTGTTGTAAGCCCGGTTTCATTGCGTTCTTAAGCAAACGGTATGTTTGCCCCATTTACAGATTTTCCCAATTTTCATTTCAGTACAATTTCATAAGCGATTTCTAGGTGTGATCAGATATTCATTCACTATATAGAAAGATCTCTTTATTTATCATTTCGTATATATATATATATATATAGAGAGAGAGGGAGAGAGACAGAGAGTTAGCAATTTTATCTTATTTATATTAGTTAACCGTGAAGGCTTAGTCATTTCCTTATTCCTTCCCTATAATTTAACGCCTTTTTCATGCACGCGACAATCTGAGTTTAGAAATTCTTAGAATTCTTACTCAATAGGAAAAATTTATAGCACAACTACGGTTAAAAAACTGAAATTTTCTAGAGAATCATAAACACTGCAGGAGCTACAATGGAAATATGCGATAATATGCACACAGTTCACGGCATCGGGTTTTCGAAAGCTGCGTGTGTGTGTGTGTGTGTGTGTGTGTACGTGCGTATTCAACTCTGAAACGAACTTCGATCAATTTACTTGGCCAGTTATCTCGAGTTTACCACTACGACAAAACTCTGCGGGATATTTTCAAATATGAGCTGCTGTTTATAAAACTTTAACAAAGAACATAGGAAGAAAATGCAAAAATGAAAATTGGAAAACGAGAAAATTCTCATTATGTGTTCGACGTTCGTTGGCCACAGCGGGTACTATTGTACTGCACGTCATATGAATGCTTAGATGCAGTAGAAAACTATAGGTGTGTTGTAAATAACGTTGTAACGTTTTCATTCGATAAAAAAAATGTATATTGGTAGCAGCAAAAACCGCCGTAACCTTGAATTATTATTATTATTGTTAATGCAAGGGAAAATTTTTGAGAAAAAAAAAACAAATAAATAAAAAGCAAAAAGTTACTTTAAACACTTCATAAATGATGTACGTGCACACTCTCGTTGCCTCTGTTTCTCATTCTTTCCCTCCCTCCCTTTCTCTCTCTCTCTCTCTCTTTCTCTCTCTCTCTCTCTCTCTCTCTCTCTCTCTCTCTCTCTTTACCTATTTCTCCACTTTAGCTAGCTTAACTCACCTGGGTGCTGACAATCAATGGCTAGCTGCTAACATGTGTTCTGGACGATTTTTGCCAATTAATACGAGGACGTTTCCCATTAGGTGGTCCATCATAGAGGAACTAGTGATGACAGAATATCTCATTAACATGTTTGAAAAGAAAGCGCGTGCGTTCGTGTCTAATTTCAAAAAAAAAAAAAAAAAAAAAAAAAAAAAAACATATAACATTGCCTTTATAAGTGAGTGTTTGCTCCTTCTAGCCATAGCATATCATAAGGGTGGGTGTTGTTAATGTGTTTCTTCTTTTTTTTGTAGATATTTAGCAAACAATTAAATAGAACAAATATGAAAAGTGGAAAAGTGTGCGAGCACCTAAGCAGCTCACTTTTGACAGGGGACACCGTATCAAATGTCTTGACACACGCACATAAAGAAGAAAATATAAAAACTTTTTACTCATCTCCTTGCTAGTGCTGGGGCGTGAATAATTACTGTTTAGTAAGTCAATTAACAAATTGATGCATTTAGTTACGCTCTGGACAAATATTAAAATAATAATAATAATAAAAAAAAGTGAAGAAAAAGAAAACAAAAAAAAAAACAAAAAAATTCTAATGAAGAAAGTACGCCAAAGACAAATCTTAGTCACCACCTTTCACCTCTCATAGACAAAGTTCTTTATTAATTCTTTGTTTTTAAGTACAAAGAAAATGTCTGAGAAAGGTCCTCAAGTTAAATTTTAGATCGATATCTATTATGGACTGTAGGTTATTAATGACAAAGACATTTGGAGAATTTCAACATTTTCTCAAGATTATGTTCATTTTTATACCCACCACCTAAGGTTGGATATCAATCAACTTCGTTCAAATAATATAATTCTCTTCGACGATGCTCGTTAAAATTTTGGTGATTTCACAATTACTTTTGTTAGAATAGTATCCAATTTTATTGTGAATTTTTTCTTCGCTACAGAATAATTTTTGATGTACGTGTCAATATATGAAAGAACAATTTAGATTTTTTTTATACCCACCATCGAAGGTGAAGGGTATATTTCGTTTTCTCATTTGTTTCCTAACTGCCAAAAGGAAACTTCGGAGATCACACAAAGTGTATATAGTCTTGATAAACATCAAATTTAGAATCGATTTAAGGATAACCGTCCTTACGGTAGTCCATCTGTGCAATGCGTGTGGTAAACATTCCATTGGCTGCAAAAATGAAGATCTCGGCTTCAAATTTGGTAGAAACTTTGGAAGTTCTTGCACGCAGGTTAGTATTAAAAATGGACCAAATTCGGCAAAGGACGCGCCATCATAACGACACAGACTAAAAACACATCTGCTTTTGGAAGCAAAAAAAAATTGTATGTATGCTCATTACTCGTAGCAGATAGAATTAAAAAATCTCCAAAAATATTACGCTAACTATCTCGTAGTCTGTGTACAAAAATGGAAAGGATCGACCACGCCCATGCGATATAATAGAATATTAAATTTCAATTTTTATTACAAAAATGTTTGTAACATTAAGAAAGATGATTCTGGAAGGAAGGAGGAAGATTTCCAACTACATATAGTTTGACAATTAGTAACGTACGTTTACTTCCATCATAGCTTTACGAAAAACGTATCACAGCTAAAAAAATAACGTGAAATAGGGTATACTTTCACAAATTCTTGTTGAAGAAAGACCAGAAATTATGATTCCTTAGCTTGAGATAATTTCTTTGATTAATTATTGTCTTTGTGTTTGCCTGTCAGTCTGTTGCTTTTAGATTTGATAAAAGCGTTCGCAGTCTTTGTAAACCCGTCGGCATGGAAAGTAAAGCAAAGTGGTCAATGAACTCAATTACAATACCGCATAAACTAAGAACGCTTTTATTTACAAAAGCAAAAGAATGCGGTTTTTCGCTCATTTTGAAGATTTTTTCTCTTATTTTGTTTTTTAAGGATAAAGACGATGGGTATAAAAGATTCGGCCAAAGTCGTATATAATTTTTTACTCATTTTTCTCTTAGCAATTACGAAGTTTTAGATACTTGGCATTTTAGGATTGTATTGAGAAGAATTTGAATTTAAGGCTTTGGGCGATTAATTAGGCTTTGTTTTTATATTTTAGTTACAATTATGGGCCAATCAATTCGGGAACTTCGACTTGATTTTGAAAAATCTGTGTGGCGAAGTTGTGACCAAATCCCGTAATTACGGGGAAAGGATAGCTGCGACGAATAATCTAATAATTGTTATCAGAAAAATCAAGTGAGGACTACTTAACTGCAGAAAACATAAGTCAAGTTAAAAAAAAACAAAAAAAAATCTTTAGACCGACAAAAATCAACGAAACAAAAGATACTTGGCATAAACTGTTGCTTATGAAAAAAGAGTTGAGAATGCATTTAAGAGTACATGCTGTTCAACAGTCGGCCAAAAGCACTAAAGAAGTCAATGATTGTGTCCATAATGCTTTGTATTTCGAATTATATTTTAATAAAATGTCGAATTAATTCAAATCATCAAATTTGTAAAGCACCCATCTGCCATCAATTTGCTAAAAGTTCACTAATAATTAAGAAATTAGTCCAATTATTAAGGCAAATAAAACCCAAATGAGATGAATATAAATCCAAAAATCCTTTAACAACAAAAACGAAAACAAAAACAAAACAAAAAAAGAAAAAGAATTTGATGAAAATTTCAGAGAAAAACTCACCATTATTTAATGCCATTTATATTAAGCCGATTGATTGATCCCTTGACATTATGGTTTAATAGAAAATTTCGGTAATTGAAACTTGGATAGAAACGCAAACAAACAAACAAATAAACAAAGTCATTTTACATACATTTTAATTAAATGATGAAAGTGATGTGAGTTGATTATGATTTGAATTTAGCGGATTTGAGAGCAAAATACAATCACGATAACAGAAATAACAAAAAAAAAAAAAAAAAACAAATGTGTTATATGTGTCGAAAGTATTGATAAATAAACCCAAAGCAAATAGTTTCTAACTTTTGGTGGAGATTTAGAAAACAAATGCGGAAATGTTTTAATTCAATTCTCCTTTTTTTCTTTTTTTTTTTTAAGGGAATTGCATAGAAAATCTCTAGATTGTGTTGTCATTTCAATTAATTTAAAATGTATGAAAATGTTTTTAAAAATGCAGATTTTTTTTGTACGCGTTGCTTTGCTTATAAATGTATGAACACATAAGCAAGCAAGCAAGCAAACGGACAGGCAGTCAGTCGACGACAAGCGCATGCAATTTGTTTCCGGTTTCCGTTATGCAAATGTTTATAAGAGACGCGTGCGCATTTCATATACATTCAACGCAGATGTGTGCCTGTGTGTGTATGTGTTTGCAAAACAAATTTCTGATAATCCTAAAACACTTTTTTTTTAAAGCCAGCATTCGAATATTTATTTATTTAGTTTTTTTATTTTATATTTATTTTACTTTTTTATTTGCATAGTAAAACACGATTTGCAATTTAGAGTATTTGCAATTCCCTTTTCCGTAAAGCAATAAATGTGTGTCTATTTGTATCCCTGTATGCATGTATTTATGCATGCATGCAATTGGGCGAACATTTTCAGATTCACTAATAAACTTACGGATAGGAGTAGTGTTAAAGCTTTATTGTCGCCGTTACGTTACGTGGACCCAAAATGTAGGACTCCTACAATAGTAGGTTTTTTAAATTCGTCTATACCTTCAAGATTACTGCTAACATTGATTTTACGATGACAGAGAGAGAGAGAGAGGGAGGGAGAGAGAGAGAACGAGAGAGGGAGAGAGAGAGAGAGATGGAGAAAGAAAGAGAGAGAGAAAGAAAGAGTAAGAGAGGGAGAGAGAGAGAGGGATGGAGAAAGAAAGAGAGAGAGAAAGAAAGAGTAA